>PVKU01004239.1:0-152666 GCA_004027475.1 Anoura caudifer
CTTCCACCCCCACCAAGTTCTCCCCATCTTAATCATCCCTGACTGTAGCTCCTTAGTGCTATCGTGAGCATTTCTTAAAACACTGCCCCTGGGAAAAACATTTCAAGTGATGTTAATAGATTTTTTGGGAAAAAATGGAAAAAGCATTGGAAGTTAAGTCCAATGGGTGTTTTCCCACAGGCCTTATCAGTGTATAATCTCCAAGAAGGGACCAGAAGATGTAATTATTCTATGGTTTTGGACTACAAATGGCATTTTAAGCACTCCAGTTTGGAGACTGCTGGCATATTACATCAAATTACAGTTTACTAAATATGACCCAGCTGTCTTGCTGACACTCAAGACTCAGCATATACAAAGTCAAATTTATCATCTTCTATTCCCATCTCTTAAATATGCTCCTCTGTTTGTATTCCCTTGTCATGGTGAATAATGCTGCACTGCTGTATTTATTCTAGATCTACCCAGCAGTACTGGCATCCTACTTCTCTCTTCCTCCAACACAAATTTAGCCTCCCACCACACCCCTCCCCTCCCCTCCCCTCCCAGTCACAAGGCAGCCCAGTTGCTTTCATACCAGCAAGGCCTGGTTGCAGAGGAAAGGATATAATCTGTGTAAAAAAGAGATGGGGTGAGGGCAGAAAATCAAACAGAGCCAGATTACACTAATAGGAAGAATGAGTGTTCCAGTGAAATGGCAGAAAAGAGAGAGGGAAGTAAGGGACTGAGGTGGTGGGAATGGAACTCCTCAGATGGGGTGAAGGCTGCTTTGGGAGATCGAAAGGCTCTTGGGAGTTCTGGGGCTGCTTAAGATTAGGAAGCAACAGAGAGTATTAATAAGTGTTGTCAGGCAGTGTGTACTTGAACCTGCTTGTGTCAAAGCCATGTGTAAAGTTTGCAATTCCCATTTGGGCAGTGCCTCCTAGTTGGAACCCTACTGCGGGATTTGACTGCTGCAGCAGTCTCCTGGCTTCCCTGCCTCCACCCTGAGTGAAGTTTCCGAAGGACCATCCCCACCCCTCATCTCCCTCCTTCCCCCTCTCTCTGCCTCATGCGGAACAGGCCAGGAACTGCTTTCTTCACACATCCAGTGTCAGTTGGTGCTCTGTGACTTTGCTCTTTGTGTCCTCTCCATCTAGATTGTCTTTCTCTCTCTTTTTATCAAAATAAGTCTTACTCTCCTTGCAGGATTCATATCAGGGATCAACTTCTCCCTTCACCCCCAGAGTACCTTCTTTGGGCTCCCATAGCCTCCTATGCACACACCTATCTTAGTTCTAAATACGATATCTGTCCGTCAGTAGACCCGAAGGTCACTGAGGGCAGCACCAAGAATGTGTTTCTGTACCCACTGCACCAAGTGCTGAACTGAATTGGATTTTGCTCTGATCATTTCAATTCCTGTTTCAAAGCCTAGAGTAAGACAGTAGTTGCCCATTTTCCCAGAATGAAGTTCATCCTCCTGACCATGGCCTTTACCACTGAAAATGAGGGCCTCACTCCTTTTCTCTCCTCCTCTCCGTCATGCTCTGTGACTCCCAAGTGCACCCAGGCATGCCTGTCCTAGAGACTTTGCCCTGGGTTTCCTTTTCACCTAGGATACCTGTCCCACCATTGTGTTTGCCAGGTTTTTCTCATTCAACATCGGGATTGTTCCTTCCTGGAAGGTTTCCCTGACCATCCAACTAGAAGAAACCTCCCCTTCTTTGGTACTTTCATAGATCTTCTCTGCACCTCTCTTCTGTCACTTGTCACACTGTGACCCCCAGTAGATTATTGGATGTGGCCCAGCTCTTTCCCAAGACTGTGAGCTCCTGGGAGATTGGAGCAAGTCTGGTTATGCCTCTCAGAGCGTGTAGCTCAGTGCCCTGTGCAGACTTCATTGAAATGAATTACAATAGCTAAGTTAAAAATGAAGTTATTTCGGTATTTAAATCTCTGAAAAATTACTTTACAATATTTTATTTCTTAAAAATGCCAGTTATACAAAACATTACTGTGAAATTGATATTTTCAAGGTATAACATGAAAGGAAATAAAGGTAATGATCTCTCAGAATGGAAGTAAAAAGAAAAATAACACAGAAAAATAAACAGTTGTGGGAAAGCCCCATTTCAGGAGAAGAACATCTAAAGGAAACTATGGTCTTAACATGAAAATTAACAACCTAGGGGTCCTGGCTTTCTTTAATTTTTTTTTAATTTATTGATTTTATTTTTATTTTTAAAAGTTTTTAGTGTTGACATTATTACAGATGTCCCCTGTACAGCCCTTCCCCCATTTGTTATTAGAGAGAGGAAGGGGGCGAAGGAAAGAGAAGGGGAGAAAAGGAGACAGAGAGAAACATGGATTTGTTGTTCCACTCAGTGATGCACTCATTGGTTGGTTCTTGCATGTGCCCTGAATGGGGATCAAACCTGCAACCTGGCATGTGGGGCTGAAGCTCTAACCACCTGAACTACTGGGTCAGGGCCCTGGCATTCTTTTATTAAGAGTTCACTTTTCTAGAATCCAATAATTGAATTATATTGTTATATAATTAAACTGATAGCTATGGAATGGAGAGGAAATACAAGCCTAAACATTTCAGAGTGAGTCGTCACTGCTAATATTTCAATGATTAAAATTTCATTCCATTATCTTTAGTTTGCATAATGACTTTGCTTATTTTTTCAAAAGCTTACAAAGGGTTGCTCCTCCCAGTACATATACCGGTACTCACCCTGAGCCACCCACAGGGCTAACCTGCCTGGGTGTTTTTATAACTCCCTCCCACATGATTACTTATCTGCTTAGAAACCTACAGAGATTAAACAATATTTGGAATAAATGTTTATAATCACTTAAACATAATTGTTCATGTTTGGGCAATTTGAGCCAGAACTAGGAATCTTTAGGGGAAAAAATTTTTTTTCAATTAATGCCTTCCAAATTGTTGAAGCCATCATTTGCCTACTTTTGGTCCAATATTTAAGGGGTGTAAATACTCTGCCCTGCCCCTTCACTCCATCACTGATGAACTGATTATCTGCAGTGGTCCCCAGGTTTGCCTCCCCACCCTCACCTCCATCCCAACAGCCAGCTATCCCCAAGACCTGACCAGTGCCAAAATGTCTATAATAGGTGATAGGATAATGTCAAAAGAGAAATCTGGCTAAATGGGTGGTAGACACTCAAATGTTATTTTATCCTCTATACTGTTTCGTGTGCTTGAAATATTTCATAATAAACTAAAAAGTTAAAAATATCCAGTATCCAGAAGAAGCAGCCCTTCCAATGAGTCCTGCAGCACGCTTCCAGCTTCGGGGCAGAGGAGTGTGTCTTTGAAACGGGTGCTCCTTCCCTGCAGTCCCTGAGGGGCCTCCTCGGTCTCGGAAGCAATGATCCTGAAGCTCGGGGTCGGGAATGTAGGGCATGGAGGAACCACCATGGATACCCCAAAAGGTTGTTTTAACTTACACCGTTCCTTCTCTAAAAAAGCTATCAACTGCCATTTTGCTAAGTTGAAAATCTACGAAAGCCCCCAATGTAGATCAAGTGTAGACTCCTCTCTGCTAGAATTCCTGGCCCTCTGCTAATTGGTCTTTTCCTACCGTGATAGAGAACATGGGCTCTTCTTGTTGTTGCTGTTTTTGACTAAGTATCCATTTACACATGTTTTGTAACATACCCTGATATCCTTTTCAGTTGCATCTCTCCCATCCTACGCAGTCTTAGAGGACCTGTAATTCAAAGTATCCAATCAGCTACTGGGCAGGGAGTGGCATGTGGCCTAAGCCAGTTGGACTCTGAATATTAATTTAGGTGAAGCAAGAAAGGAAAAACAGTGGTACATCCTAAAGTGATGCCCAGCCATCATGACAAAGGAGTTAGTGCTGCTGGGACCAGAACTTCTCTAATTCCCATCTATTTTTAAATCAGATTCCTGTCCCTTTTAGGAGCCATCCAATAACCTTAGCTTAAAGAAAACTCCCTTTTTCTTCAGGCTGGCAGAATCAGATTCAGTTGTTTGCCACTCAGGGCTATAATTCTAATACTACCTGTTTAAGTAGTTCTCTAAATGTGGCCCTTGGACCAGAAGCATTGGAGTCACTTGGACTTGTTTGAAATGCAAATTTTTGAGGCCCCAGCTCATAGCCCCTAAATCAGAAATTCTGGAGTGGGATCTAGCAATAGGTGTTTTTAAAGTCCTCCAGGTTATTCCAATCATGGCCGATGTCTGAGAAGCACTGCACTGTTCAATGAAGTCCCCACCAATTTCAGCCTAGACTCTCTTCTCGCGAGAATCATTGTCCCTACCCAGCGTCTCGCTGCTGGGGGCCAGCCTCTCTGGCCTCATGCTCCTGGCTCTGGGAAACATCTCCAGGCCGGCTCCAGGCCGACATCTCTAGGGCAGCTAGCTGGGATTATAGCACACAGGGTATGTTTGTTCAACTCATGAGCCAAACAGGAATGATCTTCCTGCTCCTTCCACTTTAAATCCCACACTTCTGTGTGCTCTAGAAGTATCACTTCACTCCTAAAGCTTGTCATGACTAATTCCAAGGTAAAGTGACAGTAATTAATAACACCTTAGAGTCATATAACAATTTACAGTTTCCTAAAAGCTCCCACCCACATTGCATCATTTATTTTCATAACAATCCTGTGAGGCAGGTATTCCTCCTACCCTATCAGATAAAGAAAGTGAGAGTCAAGAGAGACAGTAAGAAGCCTGCTCACTGCAAACAACTAGTAGATAGCAAAGAAAAATCTCGAATGCAGGTATTCTGACCTATGGGCACCTGTTTCATAAGCTGGATTTTACTCTAATTTCAGATTTTTTGCTGAATATGTACATTGACACACATGTTGTTAGTGTTAATGATTTTTTTATGATCTTTTAACTTTACTGCAATCTACAGACCTCACAGCAGAGTTAATCAACCTGAGAGACTTTGGTAGTAGGTTCTAATAGAGCCCTACTGTTACAGAACAGGGATGGGGGTGGGGGTAGGGGTATGATATACTATTACCAAAAGTACCCCCCACTAGGTTTGCATTGTCTGCCACCAGAGGAAAGACATTTCTCAATGCCAGAGATTTGTGAAAAAGAAAGGAAATGTTTATTTAAAGCTATACAGACTTAAAGTAGTGACCTAATGTCTTCATTAAAATATCAAAGTCCTTTAGGATACCCACAGATGCACACAGTCCTTCCTTCTCCTTCTGCCCTAATTTGGGGTAACATATCTCAGGAAAAGAAGTAGATTCAGGCTCCCGACACCATCAGCTATGTCATCAGCCAGGATCAAGCTGCATAGTCCTCCCTGGCAAAGCTGCAAGGGGGTCTCCACTCTGCCAAAGCCACGTGGTTCTCCCCTTAATGGTTGCTGCATCTGGGTTTAAATCCCCCGCCAATCTTCCTCTGCAGCCCCATTTCCAACTCCTCTCACAACTGGCTACACTTGCCAGCACTCCCGTATCCTTCCAGCTTTACTGGGCTGCCATAGTGAGTCTGGGCAGGCGTGGCCTCATGGCATGGAGCCAATCATCACCAAGCTCACACGCAGGCACTGTAACCAGGGGGGGTTGCCTCCTAGTTACATCTTGGTTGGAAGTCACTTCCATTCCCTTGGCTCAAAGCATGGCCACAGTTATTTAACATATCTATGAAACCAGTTAAAAGTTATAGATATGTTAAATGACCATGCCAGAGGTTAGCTGCAAAGCTGTTGCTATGCAAAACAGCTCTCAATGGCCTGCTCCGTGTGTCCCTTCCCCCAACTCACACCTATGGGAAGTGGGGGTAAGAACATCCTATATATCTTTCTTATATTTCCTGGACACCTTGAGTTCTGGACCCCATTCCAAATCCCTATTTGGGGCCCCTGTCTTGGGTGTGCCCTGTTCCACTACCTGGACCCAAGGGGGAATGGGAAAATTCCTTCCCAGAAGGCCATTCTTTTAGAGCCAGACATGCTCATCTAGGTGGAAATTTTCCCAATGATTTTTTATGAACAGAAACCCATCAGTACTGAGTGGCAGCGTGTGGGACAAATCTCAGACATATTTTCACTGCATTAGTTGATTATGTTATCGTCAACTTCTCCCTGCATCCCACGCTCTTTGGTTGGACTATTTGGAATGGATGACTATTTGCCTCCTTACTTTGACCCTTTATGTGATTATTCCATGGCTCATCTCCCACATGGAAAGGCTAAAAATCATAGAATAACAGGCCTTCAAATCCCACTGGTGAGTGTTGCTGCCAAACTTCTCTGCAAATTTAGAAGGAAAGGGGGTCTGAGCTCTCAGTCCGCACCAGCAGGTTGCTCATAACCCAGAGTCAGCACTCCCCAAACGGCCATCCTCCAAACAGATCCAGTCTAGTAATGCATGACTGAATAGCTGGTCTGTAGCACACTTGTGAGGCAATAATCAAAATAAAACTTTAGAGCTTTCCCAGCATCTTATTTAAATAATATTATCTTTTTTTTGGGGGGGGGTGCTTAAAAGCCAAGGCACAGTAAATTGCCATCAGAACCTCTGAATCTTTGCTGTAGGATCAACTAGGGAAGGCGGATTGAGAGGCAGGGACCCACAGCATGAGTTTGGGTCAGCACATCACCCAAACCTGGATTCTGACTCCCACCAGGAGGCTTATTTTTCCTCCTCTGACCAGAGTTGAGTCTGATTTCTTCATTTTCTTAGATGACCAATCGGTTTAGCCTGGGCGAGCCCCCAAGGACAATTCCTGACACCCCCCACTCCTTCAGAGCCACTGCATGTGTCTGAAATTTGTTTAGCCATTTCATTGTATGTGTGATGCAATCCTCCCTTTTTTTTTTTTTTTTTTTTTTGGTAAATACCTATTAGCTAACTGTGCATTTCTTATTTGATAAGATTTCTCACACCAACATCCTGTCAAAAGAACACACAAAGTTTAGAGGCCCAAACATTCCAATACAGATTCTTGGTATAATCTGTACTTGTCAAAAAATCAGGTATAAATAATGTAAAATTGGCCATAGCATTTTTCCCTTTGATCCCGAGCTGTGTTAATTTATATAAACTTTCAGCCACTAATACAGAGAACTTACACTATACTGTTACTATAAGCATCTGTTTAGAAATCATGTTTTTATTATTTGTTTCTTAACAAATTAAATCACTTTAAGATGAGTGAGAGTCATACCCTTCCATTATGGAGAATAGAAAGACACACTATTTATATGAATCATGAGGAGGGTTTTAAAATACCATTGATCCTACTACCAAATTCCTGTCAGGGAAAATGACAGAGATGGAGAGCTAGCCACCAGTCCTGAACCCCATGGCCTTGTGATGGTTACTAAAGTTCTATTCCTCTTATCTGTAGAAAGAAGCTAATTAATTACATATCTTAGCCTCATAGGGTGCTTTGGAAGGTACAAAAGCTTGTGAAGTAAGGTCCTATAACTCTACATAGGAAGTAGAGTGCCTGACACATACTAAGGTTCAAAAAAAAATGTATGAACAGTTATTTCAAAATGAACAATTTTAGTAACTGTTCCACAATTTAAGGGGTTGTGGTTAATAATCTGCTAGCATAAAGTACTTCATTTCAGCTGCTAGTTTATTTTATAGAGGGCACTAGGGAACTGACTAATCAAAGACTCAAAATTACTTTCTGAAAAGAATCTTGTCCCATCCTGTCAGTACTTCCTCAGCTCATTTCTCCCCCTGGAGTACATCTTGTTAAGCCTGTGTTAGAACTACCTCCTAATGATTTGTTTATTTGTCTTTAGCCTCCATTAGGTAAGTTTCTTGAGAGCAGAGCCTCAGTCTAATTCACAGTGTTTGCCATGTAGTAGGTCGTGAATCAGTCAATCAATGAATCGGTGGGTGAATGAAGGTGAGCAAACTTTCAATTCAAGAAGTAACATTTCAGGCCCAAAAATTTCTAAAAAAGGATGTCACTTCTGGCCCCAACCAGCTGACCATTTCTACCAGAGAGCTTTGTGCTTAACTGTACTCTGGGGACTAACCAGAAGCCTATCTTGGACTTGGTACTTAGCTTTCTAATGCTTGGATGAAAGGAAGCATAGCACAGAGAAGTAACTGGAATACAGTCCTTTTTTTCCAAATGGATTCCCCAAAACCATTCCTGGATTAAGTGAGGTCAGCAGAAAGCTACATTTCTAGACTACATCAAGCTGCCTTAGAATTGCATTTATTGAACTCAGGGAGGTGGTTTGGCATGAAGCTAAAGATGACTTCATTTGGAGAGTTTTTATAAGAAACTGTCCCCTGGAGTTTATGACTGTATTTGCTGTTAGACTGCTATTGAGGATGTTTATTATTATATCAGAGAGTATGCCTTTCTTCACCAGAAATATCAGTGCTTTCACTGAATGCTGGGCTTGCTTTTACTCCATGGATTCTCTGTTTCTATCAATGGTTATTTGGACTACCAGAAAAGCTAGAGTCAGGTTCTCTGTGCCTCACCTAACTCGATATATATACCTTTTCAAACTACCCTAAACTCTTTCTGAAATATGTCAGTACAAAATTAAATCAATGAATCGTAAGGGAAATAGTCAAACTGACTCCCTAGGGCCCTGAACACTTCCTCCAGAGATGGTTCCAAGGACTACAGATTTAGTTACATAAGCTGCTCATTGGCTGCAAGAGAGTCAATAACTTTCATGGACCTTGACCAGGTCCCTACTATTTTTCCTTTGACAGCTTCCTCTCCTGACATTCTCCCCAACCCTCTACTGCTGGTGGAAACCCACTAATGATGCTGATTTGAGAATGTGAGATTCACCAGGGATTCCTCCGGGTCCAGGCCTCCATACCTTAGCAAATTGGACTCTTCCCCTGCTTCAACCCTTACACACCTTTCACACCTAGTGCACTCGTTCCCCAGGTGACAAACTTCTCCTGACTCCTCAAGCAGAAACTGTTCTTCCTTCTAGTGAATATTCTATGGATCTCTCTTTTCACTTCATTCTACTACATTAGTTGAGTCCCTAAGATCTGGGATTTGGCTTTATTCACACGTGGTCCTTGACACAAAGTAGGTGTTCAATAGATGCCTTGCTGAGTGAATGGACAAGTAAATTAAGGAATGTGTGTGTGTGTGTATACACATATATATACATATATGTAGCTGCTATTTAATGTTAATTTTTTTAAAAAATAAAACAAAACAAAAAAATAAAAACAAAAACAAATAAAAAATGTTCCTGTAGTTCAGTGATTTTCAACTGGTGTGCCACAAGAATTTTTAAAACATGTAATACCTAAATATTCAGTTGGGGGCACTGACCTCTTTCCCTTAGATTGTGAAATTGAAAAATGGCAACAGCCAACACAACAACAGCTGCCCCACGTGAATGCCCTGTCTTGAACCGTAAGCATATAGGCCGTGTAATAGAGTTGCACCTTCTTGGTCATGTCTATTTGGCTAATTCTTGGTATCAGAAATCCCTTTTTATAAGTACAGGCACCTGATTTTTTAAAAAGTCACTTTGGAGGAAAGAGTATAGGTAATTACTATTATTATTTTTATAAATCAATCAAAATGATAACCTATTTTTGACAGATTGGCAAAAAATATATTTTTTAGAGTGCTGCAGAATTTTAGTGATTAGTTTATATGTGCCATGAGATTAAAAAAAAGGCTGAAAATAGCTGCTCTAGTTTATAGCAAATCATCAAGAAAAAACTACCAAGAAATTATTTATTTATAATTTTATCCTATTTTCAAAAGGAAAGAAGCAAAATCAAATAAAAATTTGTATCTCAAATGCATATAGCCTGGTATTTTATGAATATTAAACTTTGTTTTCTTGCTATACTTTTATACAGTTATTAAACATTAACTATAATATTTAATTTAACCATGCTTATTTATTTATACTCTAATTTCACAAAGAATTTGAGGGAGCCTATAAGAAATGCAAATATAAAATAGTTGAGTTGAATTCTTTAAAATATATAAATAATCATAATTGAGAATATATATTGAAATAAGATAGCAATAAAAGGAGAAAAATAGATATACATGCTTAAGTCATAACTTCCCATATACTATAGTTGAAACAGCCAAAGACAAAAATGGGGTAAATAATCAGATAAATACTTTTCTTTGTATTAGGGGGAAGAAAGGTTACCAATTATTTTCTAATGAGTTATTTCTGAAATGAGGTTTCATGTGGATTTCATACGGGGAATATGGAGAGATACAGTGGGTAGAAAAACCATCAAGAATATCAGATCTGCAAGCTCAATATCAATAGAGAGGTTTTATACACTGTTTCTGTAATTTCCATCAAAAGCAGCCAAGGGCGTAACATGGAAATAGTTAACATAATCTTCCTTTATTATAATCACAGTCTAGTTGGTATTGTGTATTTTTTAATCCCCAGCTATTTATGATAATCTATCTGGGAAATTCAACCACATTCAAAAGCCATGTAGGTGATGTGGAAGAGGGGAGACGGTCAGAACAAGTCACATGGGTCCGGAGAGCGCACGGCTCATAGAAAACAGAAAATGAAGCCCAAGCTGGCCAGATTATCCAATTTTTCCAAAGATGAAAATCCAAATTTTTTGTGTTCAATTTCCTCATTTATAAATGCTGGATACTAATTCAAATAAAATAGAATGCTCTGTGCGGTAAACAAAACATATTTATACGCTTTTTGTTTATATCACAGAGCATTCATACTTACCCCTAACTATGAACGTTATCCTGGATTTTAGGCTTAGATTGCTATTTTCTTTACAAAGGACAATTGTAGGCAAGGGGGCTAGTTTGTTTTTGTGGTTGCTATTCCAGCCACTCTAATTTTATTATTTAAGATAATGCTAACTGTTGTAACACACAAACCCCAGATTTTCAGTGGCTTAACACAATAGAAGTTTATTTCTTGCTCATTCAAGTGACAGTTTACTGTGAGTATTCTTGCTGGTGGGTGAACTCTGATCATTCATTGCTGTTCAGTGTCATTCAGTGATAAAGACTGAAGGAGGGGCTCTGCCACCTTCAACATGTGGATTCAGTTGGCCAGAGGAGAAGAGATCATGGAGGCATGTGCCTGGGAGGTTTATAATGGGCCATATCTAGGAGTGGCACCTCACTTGTGCTCACACTCCATTGGTTAGAACTCCGTCATGTGGCCACATTAATTGTAAGGAATGCTAGGAAAGGTATTCTAGCTATGCACCTAGGAAGATGAGGGGAGGATGGATTTCGATTGTCATTCATCTTCTCTTGAATCTGTACGTATTGACAATTTATTCTCAGAGTGAAGGATATTAGAAATTGATTAATTATTATTATTATTCCTATGAAATTTGAGATTAAAATATATGTAATATATATCAATCAAATGGTGTGAGAGAAAATATAGAATATCCTGTCATGTCTTGCTCCAGGTAATTCAATGGATAAAAATATATATATTTTTTTAATAGATCAAATCTGACTCAGACCCCTTATGTTATTGTTAGTAGGAAATTTGGTCTCAGTCGTTTGGTAGAAGAGTGGTCTTCTCTCCTCCCTGGAGTTCACTATCCACAAGACAGGTGACACTATTTTCTAGTCAGTTGTAGTCCCTTCCCTCTGCTCCATGCCAGTGCCTACAAGCCCATTCAAAGACATGTGGCCCTTTTTGTTCAGTGCTAAGTCTTAAAGGAAGATTTGTAAGTGCTATGGGTCTATGTATAATGTCTGTCTGGAAAAAGCCCAACCATGGTTAGTATAACAAGAATGGTTTGCATGACATCTGTGTAACCTGGCAGCCAAGGAGAGTGGACTGGAATGTGAGTGTATGACCATATGACTTCACTGTACCAGTCATTTGGGGCGGTAGATGTCATTGAGTGAGTATGTGTACTGTGTGGCCATAGAATTCAAAGTAACTGAGTGAGTAGAGCAACAAATCTGCATCAAATTTTGCGTTAAGCTTAAACATTCCTCCATGGAAATGACCAGATGATTCAGAAGGCTGCAGCTATGGGCAACTGGTGATGGGCAGCTTCATCACAACAATGTGCCCACTCATACTTTACGTCTCATGCAGTTTTTTGGTGAATCATTAAATGACCCAGGTGATTCAGCCCCCTATAGCCCAGATTTGGCACCCTGTGATTTCTGGCTTTTCCCAAAACTGAAATCACCTTTGAAAGGGAAGAGATTTCAGACCATTGATGAGATTCAGGAAAATACAATGGGACAGCTGATGGCGATTGGAAGAACTGTGTGAAGTTTCGAGGTGCCTGGTTTAAAGGGGATTGAGGCATCATTGTTCTGTGTACAATGTTTCTTGTATCTTGTGTCTCCTTCAGTAAATGTCTCTATCGTTCATAGTACGTAGCTGGATACTTTCTGGACAGACCTCGTGCATACAGCACTCAGGGTCCAAGTTCCCTCTGAACACTTGCCTATTTGAGGTCTTCTTCCTCAAAGGACCTTGGTAGAAGTTGAGCACAGTCCCTACCCTCTGAAGAACACCCAACTCCTCATTTTATTTGTTTTGGTTGAACCAACTTCCTCCTCAAAGCTTTATTTAGTTTCTTTTCCTTCTCAAAGCATTGGACGCTATCTCCTCCCTACTTGAGGTATTTAGGTTGCTTTATTTATGAAACCAGGCCTCTCAACCAAAAGCTTTCCAGGTGCTCAAAAGTCCATTGATGAATGTTCACTTCTCCTTGAGTAAGAGTCAGGGGTGGTGTTAATGATGGAGTAGGGGCAATTTCTCTTGTGATGTTGAAGTTTGCAGATGGGATTTCTTTGAAACTTACGGGATTGTCTAAAGAGTTACATTGAAATGTACGCTTGCATTGTTATTAGAAATATGGTGTTTTTTGTGTTTTATTTTGCTGATAGATATGAAGTATTAAAATTAAGTAAAATAAAATCTGAGCTGTTCACTTAGCTATTAGCATTGAAATTGACTTTGATTGTTTATTCACATGTTAGCTTCTAATGCTCAATGACCAGTCTATTATCCTTACTAAGTTTACTAGGTGGTAACACCCTAAAGAGGAAATGTGAGCTCTTACACCAATAGTCATGAGGTCTAATAGAGTCCCTGGCAAGTTCTGAGAAGGAGACCGGATAAGCACCTGTTTAACTTCCCCTTCACAATGCCCACATAAACCCCCCTCCCCACCCCAATAAATGGAGTAAATTGACTAGATTTGAGCATCAAACTGTTTGTAAAAAAACATTTTTCCCTCTGAGGATTCAAGACAGACTGCCTGGGGTTAGAGCCACACTCTACGAGCTCACTAGTTGTACGTATGACCTTGGGCAGGCTGCTCTATCTCCTTGAGGCTCACAGAGTTGTCATGAGGATTAAATGAGTTAATATAAAATTATTTGATCAGTACTTGCCACACACTAAAACTTATATAAGGGTTTGCTAACTAATATAACAAAACAAAACAAAAAAATGATAACAAAAAGCCAGCGAACACTCCTATGGTGAAAAAATGCTCTGAAAATTTAGCATCATGATTATCTGTAAAACAGGATAATTCTAGAACCTGCCTCAATAGGGTATTGTGAGGATTAAATGAGATGATCCAGGTAAAGGGCTTGAAACAGTGCCTGGGACATAGACAACCACATTAATGCTGACATTACCTAATTGTTGCTGCTGCTGCTGCTGCTTCTACTGCTGTATCCTGGTTATCATTTGCTATACACGCTTTGACATTTTTCTAACAGTTTAAAAACATGTATTACCAGACTTCATTTTTTTTGCTTCACTCTTAAGTATTTCACTGTATTCACAATAAATACATGTCCCTGTTGCACCCAGGGACATACTAATTCCTCCAAGTACTAAGTCTTTCCACCCTTGAGAAGAGTGTGTAGGAGACAGCCTGTACCTGCTACAGGAGGCCCAGAGGAACTGGTGTTTTTGCTCACCTTCACCTGAGTAAGGACACAGTGACTGCGCTGGGCAGCTGTCAATGCCGCAGGGAATGGAACACTACTGCTGAGGAATTGTCCAGCTGGAAAAGATCATCTTTGATGTTTTGAGGCAACTCTGACCACAACCCTGTCCCTCCATCTTTGCCTTCCTAACTTTCAGTATCTCAGGCCCCCCGAGGACGTCATCCTGCCTGACTCTCTCCCGTTCTTACTGGCCCCAATAAACAAACATCCCAACCGGGAGTTCTGAGGACACATACTCCCCCTGTAGGAAATACAACTCAGCCGACTTAGCCAAAGTTTCTTTGACATTCATTTTTGAATGCACATTTCTGGAAACATTACTGCATCTTTAGTGGGGGAGCCAAGAGAGGGCGGAGGGGTTCAGCTGGCACATACTTTCCAAAAGATCTTTTTGATGCTATTCTTCACTTTCCTGATTTCAGTCCCCAAGATGGGACTTATATGGCCCCTATTTTATTCTTCTGCCCTTTTTCTATTTTAGCCTTCCCATTCTCAAGTACTGCCAGGAATTCCTTTAGAGTAGAATTACCCTCAATTGAATGGAATGAGGAACCTCAGAATTATGGAGAACTTACTTTTTAACAAGTAAATTTTAATATAGTTTCCTAGAAATTATTGAGAATGTCAATCTTCTGTTTTGAAACATATAAAAGGGTAGTTGTTTCTCATTTTAAATGTTAATTTAAGTAACTGCTTATGTGCAGATGTTTACCACTTGTAGGAATTCTATTTTTTGCCCAATCGCTTCCTTTGGTTTTAAGTGCCATTTATTGAGAGCTGACATAAACCCCACCCCACTGGGAGACTGCAGGGAGAAAGAAGGGGTCCAGGATAGATCTCTTGAGTCTTTATAACTGAGAAGGTATTGTCATAGCCTTGAAACCTGTAACAATAATCAGCAACCATGTAAATAAATGATTTAGACAGACTTGTTTAAACAGATGTGATTTCTCAGAGGATAACCAGGTCAGAGAATCAGCAAATGGTTTAGGTATGAGTTATCTTAAAAATAAAGAAAACCTAAAAGAGTAACTTCACACCTTGTAAACTTTTTTCATTAAAAATCTATGGCAATAATGTAATGCAGGAACTAAGGAGGACCTGAGCTTCTCATAGAAAGGATACAAGTCACAAGATTCCAGGAAGAGGAATGCATAGCCAAAGAAACTCAAAAAAACATTATTAATTGTTCTCTCTGCAACTATTTTTGCTGATCCTAACAAGCCAGTCTCTTATCCTTCAGGCTTAATGGGTGCAGGGAGCCTTGGTTATAAGTTGTTATTGTCTGTCCTCGTGGAAGAACCAGTGAAGAGGAAGGATAAGAGAAGTGGGAGGAGGAGGCTTGGCAATCACACAGGGAGGCTGCTGCCAGCCCAGGGGAGAATGCAGAGCACACCAGGGTGGGAGTGGGAGCAGGAACAATGCAACCAGTCAGACTGGAAGTTCAGAGAAGGGAATAGGCGGAAATGAGAATAGGAGGCATTATTCTGTTTTGTGGAATTACTCATGAGAATACAGCTAGATGTTTACATTAAGCATTGAAACAAGTTATGTCCAGTTTGACCTCATGAAAATGTTTCCCTCTCAATACTCTTCCAGGCCTGAAACACACCCATCCCCAGAAATAGGGCTCATGCGGTAACCAAAGTAATTGAAGAACTCTATCAGAGTAACCCTTAAAAGGCTGCAGTGCTCAGCTAGTCATTGCAGACAAAAGTTACACTATTTGGAAACCTAAGATTGAGGTGGATTTCAGCCTGAATAACTAGCATGTAAAATGCTCATAAATGTATAGCTTTTAATACATTACAATAGTTCAAAGTATAATTACAGAGGGACCCAGTAATATATTAAGGACAGTTCCATGACAGTGTGCTGCCTGGGGGGCTCACTTTGCCTTTTGGCCACAGATCTCAGGATAAGCAGGATAAGAAATTATACCTCCAGGATGACTTCATAGCAAATCGATTGTTTGCTGGTCAGTTTCAAGTCTAACCCTTTTGGAAATTCATGCCGATGAAATTAGATGCCACTTGCCTCTCACTTCTCTCATTCACATCCTATGCGTCTGCGCTGTATCAAACAATTGTGCTCAAAACCTGTCTTCGGTATGGCGAAGTGAAATCAACTGGAAGCTTTAAAAAATTCTGAATCCTGGGTCCCACACTTCCACCCCCTTCAGAGACCCTGATTTCATTGTTCTAGAGTGCAGACTGTACTATAAAGATCTCCTTAGATCATTCTAATGTGAAATGGTTCAAAATTTAGAACTGCTATTAGGAAGAGATTAACCATGAATAGGTTGAATCACGCATTATACCAAATGGTACGTTAGCAGTAACCCAAAATTACTGTGGGAACTGAGAGAAACCATCCCTAACCCAGGCTGGAGATGAGGATGGCTCAAGGAAGCCTTCTGGTGTGAGGCGATACTGGAGCTGAGTATTAAATTATGTAGAGGAATTGGCCAAGTGAAGATAGGGGTAAGCATGAGAGAGATCTAGGCAGAGGAAGCAGCCTGTCAAAGGCAGGGAGAGGTAAAAGAAAGGGCCTGAATGTTATCTTGAGGAAAGGACTGAGTAAAGCCCAACAGAGATGTCACATAGTTTGTAGCTGGCTGCAGCCAAGGAAGTTTCTTCAGAAACCCACTTGAGTTGGCAACACTGGGACTTCCAGGACATACCATCTTCTCCCTTTCTTATATCTTCTTCCTTTCTTGTATTTGTCAATATTTGATGAAAAACAGCAATAACCTCATACTCTGTGTTATGGACTCACAGTGGAAGAAGAAAATCTAGCAGTGCCAGGCTTTTCCAGTGGAGTTATTAGTTGTCGAAATGGATTCAGGACTTGTTTTGTAAGGTGCTTAATATGTGTCAACTTATATCAGTTACAGAGTCACTTTTCCAGAAGTGCTTGAGCCCATCACCCCAAGTAAAGATCCTCTGTTGTCCCTAAATTAAGTAGCCATTGAACAACAGGGACGGAACACGCTAGGTAAATACAAGGAAACAAACTAAAAAAAGACTTTCCTTATAAAGGAAGAGGTGCCTGTTTCTTTCTTATCCCTACAAGAATGTTGGGGTTGGATTGTCACCGCCTAATTATGTCAACAGACCCTGCTGTGGGTTTCGAGCCCTGTACTCTTACTATCTTTCCACTCTGATTGCCAAACAAATACAGGTGGTTGGCAGGCCGGGTAAACACTCTGTGTGGCATTTCCAGAGGAGATTTGGAGGTTGTAGGGAGATTGCCTTTATCTGATGTGGAGTCACTGATATGATAATATATGTTCTCTGCTATTGAATCTGATGGTCAGTTCTAAAAATGTGACTTTAAAGATCTGAAATGAAAGAAGCAAACCTTTAACACAACAGTGAAAGTTAGCATAGGAAGGAGCTAGGCCTTCCGATGGTTGTTTCTTTTTAGGTATCTTTACAAAAAATATACGTAGCATATATGGCATCATGGCTTCTTCTATCTTTTCACAAAGAAGCTTCCTCTCTACTTGGATCCTCCCAATTTATAGGGAAAGTCAACAGCTGGTCCAAGGTTAAAGAGTCATTGGTGTCAAACTTAGAACAGGCAGAAGGACAACTGGGCTCCACCTCCTCAGGATAAATGAATAGTCCATTGTCTACAAGGTGTTTGAACTTGGTCAGGCAGCTTTGGTCTCCAATTTCTGGGATACTTTTATCCCTTTTTGTTTTTATAAAATATTTTAAAGAGTGTACACACAAGCACACACACATACACTCTAATATTTTTAACTTAACCTTAGTATTTTATGTAAAATCATCTGCATATTCTTATTGATTTGCATTGTTTTAAAACTTTTGGTTTTTGAGTAGTGAATGCTGTGAAATTTGTGGAACTCAATGAAGATGATTTCTTTCAAAACTTTTCATGTATGTCTAATGACATTTCATTCCCATCACATTTCTAAAGAAGTCATTCTTTACAAGTCATTTTGCTCAGCCTTTGCTCTGCAACTCCAATGTGTAACCAATTAATATTTAGTCAAAAGGTCAGTATTATAAAGATTTATGATTTTGAAATTCTTTTCTTCCTTCCTACCTCCTCACTCCTTATGACAATAGCTTATAATTTTTATGCTCTATAACACAGAAACATAGAAACACTACACACATTTGTTCTAAGTTAGGATGTTTTTTGTTTATATAAAAATGTGATTTTCTATATGTATCACCTCCCCAATATGTGTACCACCTGTCCCCCTTATCAATAAGTCCTAAGTAGCTTTATAGTATTATTTTTAGTGATATACCCTTAAACTAGTGAAATTCATAAGGATTATTTTAATCTGAATATATAGGGTGGGGTAAAAGTAGGTTTACAGTTGTGAATACATGAAACAGAGTTTTTTCTTGTATCATTATTTATTAATTATTATATTATTTTCCATACAAAGAACTATAGGCCTGCTTTTGCTACACCCTGTATTTTTAACATAAAAAATGCCTCATTGCCTTTTAGACCACCTTTTCCATGGCCTCTGCTCACCCTCTGGCTAACACTTTTTCAAAGATCCTTTTATCCTCACACCTTCATAAAATACACACACTACATATGTATGGGGGGCGGGAGGGGAAGGGGTGCAGAATCCAGCCAAGCAAAGCGTTCACAGTAATGTTGAGTAATGACTGAGGGCTAGTACTGGTTGGCGAATGTTTAGCGACCCGCTCTCGGGGATGCGTGAGGAGCCCTGGTGTACAGTGTTTGCCTGATTCAGTGTTTAAATACTCCCTCCCACCAAAGCCCTTTCGAAACTACCCATCTTATATCAATCTGTCCCCAACTTTCCTGATATTGTAGAAACACTGTGACAAGCTATAGGAGCTAGCTCTGGGATGCTGCAAGACGAGCGATGTTTCTGCCAACAATAGAAGGTGCTGTGACTTGCAAAGGGCGTCCTGGGGCTGGTGGAGAGGCTCTTCCCAGGACCAGCTTCTTTTTCAAGAAATCCCTAAAGTCATTTCAGCCCCGCTTCCTGAACCAAAATTGGCTGGAAATTGGAAAACTCATCTTTCTAAGGATCTCAGGAGTCTCTTCTAGATTCCCCAGGGATCTTTAATGTGGGATTGGGCAGCCAGGTTTTCACAGACTTTATGGATTTATCTTGATTTACCAATGTTGAAGCTAAGAGTTTATCCAGGCATCAGGCAAAAAGTCATTAAAGTCCAGCTCAGAACTCACTTGTCCTCAGAACCTGGAATTCACAGTTTTGAAGAAGAGGGTACTTGAGAGATCAAGTACCTTCTCAGGTGGTTCTTAAGCCCACTGATGTTTGAAGAACTTTCCTAATGGGTATTTCCTTCATGACTATAACTGCCCTAAAAGGCCTCAGATATAAGATGATACTCAGAAACCATGGGACAGAAGGGCTAACGTAAAATCTAGTTAATGATCATTCTTTCTATAAAACTTAATTTTAAGATAACTGTAAATATTCCCCAAGCTCTATTAGCTATCTAGGTTTCAGGAAATTAAATCAGGGGACAGTAATGGGAAGATTTAAAGAAATTTAAATATAGAGAAAAGTAAGTAAGTATTGGATTCTGGCATTTTCTAAGTCCACATTTCAATCTGTTGTCCTGATTCTTTCTCCCTGAGGACAGAAACCTGCTGTTGCCACTCCAGGGACAACATATGGAGTTTGGTAGGACCCTGTCCTAGAGACCTGATCAGGAAACACTGAAAACTGCTTTCCATTCTGAGAGTGACGAAGCTTTTGCTTTTCCTCTTGGATACATTGATGAGCCTTGGGACTCTGGCCCCGTTCAGCATATATACTTTTGGGGAGGGGAAAAAAAGGCTTTTCTATCTGTCATTTGCCTCGAAATTTGAGCTATCATGGGTCTGAGGAAACTGAGATCAGAAAGAGTTACAAGCTTAGCTTAAGGCCTCATTCATTTATTTCCCAGATATTTACAGAATGCCTATGGTGAGATACAGTAGTAAACAAAATAGACAAAATCCCTGCCCTTATGGAACTTACATTCTATGAGAATAGAGCAAGAAAGATGATAAGCAAATAGGCTAGTAAGTATATAAAGTATCAGATGGTGAAAAAGGCTGAAGAGAAAAATAGAATATGGAAATGAGGTAAGGGTCCTGGAGGGGGAGCTATTTTACATAGAGTGATGGGGAAAGTCCTCACACACAGGATGATAGCAGGGCGGAGCTGGCACAGAGCCAGGCTGTGAGCTCTGGGAATGTCTGGGGAAGGACATTCTACCAGAGGTTCCAGGAAGGACAATGGCCACGAGCTTTGTTTGGGAGTTCAGATTGCTGCCCATGAAGAGTTCCGGAAGAATGATACCTAGCCGTAGGGTTAGACTATATGTGGTCGCAGTCTGGATTGTTCCTCGGTGCCAGGCCTGCAGGCAACATTTCCAGGAAGAGGAGTGCTGCTCAACGCTTCTCTGAGAAGTGCCTCAAATCCAGCAAAATATCTGCCTATCAGCTCTTGACTGCAAGAGGGAAATTCAGACAAACCTGACCTTCCCCTAAAGGTGTCTATTACAGTGTTTGGTTCATTTGGACTTGTCCTTTGAGTCATTATTGACAACAACAGTGCAGCTGGTAATCTGATCACATAGGCCTCTCTCCCGCACTTTGTACAGGTGACATCCACCTTTTCAAGTCTGTGAGTACCATTGATGTTGACAAAGCCTGGGGCTGTTTGCAACCACACCTCTTTCCCTGATTCTCTCCCCCAGCCTTGGGTCAGAAAGAGTCCCTCTGCTTTTTATTACCAAGTGCCATGTTGATATGCATGCCCCTGGGAGAGTCGAGAAGTCTCCATTATGCCACCTTATTGAGATTTACCTTTCAATATGTCCTGACATACTCCTCTCCTTTCTCTACTAATTTTCCCAATTCAATTCCTCACATTGAAAATTATTTTACTAGTGAACGGCTTCTTGCTACCATATGGGTTAAAGCCTGCAAATCTATACCGGGCAAACTTTCCCCCATGCCAGCCAATAAATTCTACTCCCAAACCTTGTTGAGGTCATTGCCTTATTTCTAAAATAGTCATTGAGACACTGTAGAAATGCTCTCATTGGAAAAAGCCATCCCCAAAGCTCTCTGCCCTTTCTGGCTTCTAAGGTCACCCCAAAAGTCCTTACATGTTCCAAAGAGGTCACAGGATTTTCCCTGGTGCCTCCTTGCAATCTTGTTGTAGAAGTTTTATTAAAATTGGTGAAAGACTTTCTGTTCCAACTGTACCCACACAAAAGGATCATTATTGATTTGACCTTAGTTGCCAACTAGCCAATTTTTTTCTTTGCTGATGGAAATCATGGACATTTCCAAAATGCTCAGTCGTCATGCCACCCAGCACACCAGGCCAACCAGGGTGTCACATCAGCTGTGTGCACTTCCCCCAGCAGCAAGATTCCCAACCAGGAACATACTCAGCAAGGAGGGAGAGCAAACTAATGGAAGACTGAAACTTCTAATACCACCCTTGCCCTCTGAGAAATAGTAATAACACCAAGGAGAGCCGAGCTTCAAGGGCATGACCAAGTCTGAAAGCCGTGCTTCACTTAAGCAAAAAGATAGCAGCTGTGGTTTTCTTTGAAACATTAACAATAACATCAACAACTTCTTTCGTAGCTTTTTGAAATGGAAGGATAGAGAGAATAATATAACCTTTAGTTTTTATTGAGAAAAGTACCAGAATTGCTCAATGTCCCATGAAATTCATTTGAATGGAGCCTGTTTGAATGTGCCAGCTGGAGGAAGTATTATTTATCAAAGCAAACAAACAACATTCAGCAAGGCAGCAGAACCTGTGAAATAATGTGGAAAATTTTTTTCCCCAAAACTCCTGTTCTTAGTGCTTTCCTCATTAATGGTTCATAATAAATTAAATGGGTTTTGTTTGTTTTCCAAAACTCCCCAAATCGCTTATTTAATGGAGCTCTTTCTGAGCACTTTTCTCATGGAATTTCACAGACCCAAGGACAAAGATACAGTGGCCTAGAGTTTGGATAACATTTGATTTCAACATTGCCTTAGATAGATCAGGACAACATCAGAATCTGTGCGTAAAAACATCAACTGTGATTCATGGAGATGAGAGCCTGTGTGTTATGCAGAATGTGGAGTCACTGCGTGACTCTCCTACCTTCTCTCCCCACGCAGGTGAGGTTGTCCTCTATCCAGTCAGAGGCCCTCCCTCTTGGAAAAGAGAATGTTCAGGAAGTCCCAGAGTTCTTTATGAAGTAGCCTCTTTTTTCACCACCTGTGTTAAGATAAATGAGGTTGTATTGGTGCCAAATCTTTGAACCCAAACATACGTGTTTCAAGAGAAACAATGGAAGCTTTTATTACAATGTTTTAATATGGGAAAGGACTAGTTTGGTAGTTGTTCAAGCACATGAGCTAATCTTTAGGGTAATCTGGATGTCTTGACAGGAATACTGCAACAGAGCTGGCCAGCTCTTTGACCAGATTTCCATACTCTTATAAAACTAAAAATGAAGGCATCTTCATTAAGTGTTTGCTTGCAGGGGCTAGTGGAGGATTGACTAAGAAGAGATAATCACTTGGAAAGGGATGACTAATAGCACTTCTGTTTCTTCCATTAAAACTCATTCCCAATTTACAATAAATATAAAAATGAGTTATCCACAAAGACATCAGAGAATAGCTTGGTGACAAAGACCAGAAGTCATCTTAGTGGTGTCTCTCTAGAACCTGAAGCATGCTGTCTTTGAAATAAAATGAACTTCAGTGATGGGGGAGAGAGAGAAGTCAGTCAATATTTATTTAAAAATAAAGTGGAAGAACCACTGCTCTAAACCACAACATACTCTGAAATGTATTAAAGTCAGAGAGATGTGAACATGAGGGTTTGGGTTTTTTGTTTGTTTTTGTTTTTACTAGGGACATAGTTGGCTTGCCAAAGAAACGAATTTAGCATAGGTGAAACTAAATAAGTGACAACAAAATACTCATCCTGTTGTTGGCTTGTCCTATGACCAACCTGTATGTTTTCAGAACCACAGATAAAATGAGCTGCCTGCTTATCTTTTAACAGTGGGACTGAGCAAAAAGGAAAAAAGGACTCATGGACATTGACAACAGTGTGATGATTGCTGGGGGGGAGGAGGTCTAAGGGGACTACATAGTAACAAAAAAAATACAATAAAGATTAAACTTAAAAAAAGAATATTTCAAGACTTTAGCAACTAGAATTTGGTTTCAGGTAAATCTAGAAGCTATGTCTACAGGAGACAACTCTTTCCACTTATTCTGAGATTTAAACCTGGTCATTTCTCTTTGCTGAGTGTTGGCCCATAGTGATCTTGAATTTAATTCTGTAATGACCTTGGAAATAAGTACCTTTTACTGGAGAAAAAGAATAAAGACTTCTTCTCCAGCTTTTCTACCTCCAAGTTCCTGATGACAACTTGGCGATAACTTTAATAAGGTAATTTTTTAAAGAACCATGTTTTGGCCCTAGCTGGTGTAGCTCAGTGAATTAAGTGCGGGCTGTGAACCAAAGGGTCACAGCTCAATTCCCAGTCAGGGCACATGCCTGGGTTGCAGGCCAGGTCCCCAGTGGGGGCCATATGAGAGGCAACCACACATTGATATTTCTCTCCCTCTCTTTCTCCTTCCCTTCCCCTCTCTCTAAAACTAAAGAAATAAAATATTTTTTAAAAAAGAACCATGTTTTGATCAATGTACTTTTCTACAATCACATTTTAAAATATTTAAATCAAATATTAAAACACTTAGACTACTTTTTAAAATATGACAAATCAACATAAAATGGAAATCCAGAATAAATTATTATTTGTGAAGTGGATGTAGCCTTTCCAAGGCCTGAGTTTCAAGACCCTGGCAGTAGCAGAAGTAAGATGTGTGGGGGCTGGGCAGGCTCCACAGAGTAAGCCATGAAAATTCCCAAAGTGCAGAGCCATTCCAGAGAAGTCCAATTGTTCCTTCATTCCTTCTAGGGAAAGTAAAGGGAACACAGATTTCTCTGTGGGCACCAAATACCAATTTGGTCTGTCAAGGCACTCGACCCCGGTAGCAAACACCAGAGGGCAGTTTCTAGTTCTTTCTTCTATCATTTGCTTTTTACAGGGGCCCCTGCATAATCTAACATCTACAGTGTCCTTTGAGAATAAAGCCTTAAGGGAGAACAATGCCCTGGAGTTCCTTCCACTTCAGATGCTTTTGTTTAAATTACATAAATGTTTACTACACACTATTTATGATAGCAAAAAACTGAAAAAAATACATTTCTGCCAATGGAGAATTTATTAACCTGCTTAAATAATTAGTGCTACATCCATAACAAACATATTATACAGATGTAAAATAGAATAATATATATTAAAGAAAAAATCCAATTAAGGTATATGCACCAGTGCAAATATGGAATGTTCCCCAACGCATAATATTCAATAGAAATACAAAAACAGTGCTTCCATATGCATTAAAATGTAAAAATATACTATACTTGTATATATACCTAAACATGCCTGAAAGACACATGAGAAACTGGGTCATGATGACTGTCTCTGCTGCTTCAGATGTTCTTGATGACAGCATCTCAAAACTCAGTTTTTGTTCAAAACATTAGTTTATTTGTATCATTATAATGCTGAATGATTAGCCTAACGCCTTAGAGATGTCTGACATTTTCAAACTTTTTGATTCAGACTGCCATTGTTTATTGTATCTGTAAATACAGAACCTTTCTGTTCCTAAGTATGTAATTCATATAAAAGAATTAGACACAGTCAGCAGCAGAGCTCCTTGTGCTGCTGATTGTCACTAACGCTGGCATGTGTCCCCTGGATCGGACACAGCTGTGCAATGTACAAGGACTGTCTGGATCGAATACTGGACCAACATATAAACGTCAAAACACTAAAGAAACTAGAGTTCTGGCCAAGATGGAGGCATAGGTAGAAACCCTTCACTTCCTTGCATAACCAAAAGCAGGATAACAATCAATCTAAAAACAAGAAACAACCAGAAATGCCAGAAAATCAAACTGCATGGAACTCTGACAACCAAGAAATTAATGAAACAGTCAACCAGACCAACCAGACTGGTAGGAAGGAGACAAGGGAGATGGGGCAGACAGGAAGACAGAGAGAACACATGGCAAGGCAGCAGACTCCATGGGCAGGGCTGGCTGAAGGCGAAACAGACTCAGAGCTGACTGTGGACTACAGCAAGAAGGGATTGCCATGGTGGGAGAAACTCCCAGTCTCACACGAGAGTCCATTGGAAAGTGTGCCAGAGATGCAGGCAAGCTGCATTGTTCCCTCTCTGGCCCCTCCCCACAGGCAGTGCCATAGTGCACCAAAGAGGGTTGCCCCACCCAGGTGAATACCTAAGGCCCTGCCCCCTTACAACATATCAGATACACCAAGATAAAGAAATATGGCCCAAATGAAAGAACAGAGCAAAACTCCAAAAAGAGCTAAGTGACAAGGAGATAGCCAACCTGTCTGATGGAAAGTTCAAAGTGCTGGTAATCAAAATACTCACAGAACTGATTGAGCTTGGTTGCAAAATGAAAGAACAAATGAAAGCTACCCAAAGTGAAATAAAGCAAAATATTCAGGGAACCAACAGTGACAAGAAGGAAACCAGGATTCAAAGCAACAATTTGGAACAAAAGGAAGAAGTAAACATCCAACTGGAACGAGAATCCAAAAAAATGAAAAGAGGCTGAGGATTCTCTGGGGCAACCTGAAACGTTCCAATATCTGAATTATAGAGGTGCCAGAAGGAGAAGAACAAGAGTAAGAAATTGAAAACTTATTTGAAAACATAATGAAGGAGAACTTCCCCAATCTGGCAAAGGAAATAGATTTCCATGAAGTTCAGGAAGCTCAGAGAGTCCCAAAGAAATAGGACCCAAGGAGGAACACACCAAGGCACATCTTTATTACATTACCCAAGATTAAAGATAGAGAATCTTAAAAGCAGCAAGAGAAAAGCAGAGAGTTACCTACAAAGGAGTGCCCATCAGAGTGTCAGCTGATTTCTCAAAAGAAACCTTGCAGACAAGAAGGGGCTGGAAAGAAGTATTTGAAGTCATGAAAGCAAGGACCTGCATCCAAGATTATTGTATCCAGCAAAGCTACCATTTAGAATGGAAGGGAAGATAAAGTACTTCTCAGATAAGGTGAAGTTAAAGGAATTCATCATCACCAAGCCCTTTTATATGAAATGTTAAAGGAACTTACCTAAGAAATTGAAGATCAAAAACTATGAACAGTAAAACGACAACAAACTCACAACTGTCAACAACTGAACCTAAAACAAAAAGAAAAGCAATTAAAAAAGGAAAAAAACAATGAAAACAAAACCAAGCAAAAAACTAGAACAGGAACAGAATCAGAGAAATGGATATCACATGGAGGTTTTTCAGTGGGAATGGAGAGGGAAAGAATAGGGGGAAAAGGTACAGAGAATAAGAAGCATAATTGGTAGGCATAAAATAAATGGGGAGAGGTTAAGAACAGTATAGAAACAGAGAATTCAAAGAACTTACATGTACAACCCATGGACATGAACTAAGGGGCGGGGGAATGCTGGAGGGTTGGGGGTGCAGGGCAAAGGGGGGATAAAGGGGAAAAATTGGGAAAACTGTAAGCATAATCAATAAAATATACTTAAAACTAAAAATAAAATGATACAAATAAAAGAAACTATTGCCTCCAAGTTATCTTTCTGTCCAATAATAATTTCCTACTCCCCTGGATTATTCCCAATGTTCCTGGACAGAAAAACAAGAGGCGTATATATACCTGGACTCTCCCTGCGTAAAATTCTTGATGAAGGTTGGCAATTTCTCATACATTATTTGGTAAGAATTTGCAGGCTTCACTCATCAATTTGTTTTAAATATCCAACTTTAAAAAAAAATAAAGTATCCTTCACGTTGTATACATGCATTCTAGAAATAAGGCTGGATTTTTCTTGACTAACTAGAAACTACTGGGAAAAATACATTGCATTTGAGAAGAGCAGTGAGTCATGGTACTTACTTATTTGCTCTACCATTAAGTATCAGGAATGGCCTAATGAGTCAACATTTTAATCTATTTGGAATCAGTACCATTTACTTTCCTTCCCTGTCATCACACTGCCCTCGACAGCTGTGTGAGCAATAAGAGAAAGCTTCACTTAAGGTATCTTCCGGATTTTTCAATCATGTTTTCTTAATCTGTTATACTACTAACACATTCAAACAAAAAGACAAAATAGGGTATCCATCGGAAATAGTATAATCTTTGCTTACTAATTACTTTTTATCTGTTTATTTAATAAATACTTGTTCATCGTCTATTATGTGCCAGCTCTGCGCACATGCAACAGTGAACAGCAGAAAGATTGCCTCTGTATTCTGGCGCTTTCAGGCCGGCAGGAGACACAATCAAGGGAGATGACGTTTGCAATGCAGTATGAAGTGCTAAGATGGGTAAAGACACATCTTTGTAACAAAGCCTGGGAATAGCCCTTAACTGAGGCTGAGAACATGTGGTGAGGTTCCCCAGGGGAAAAAAATGACATAAGTTGAGACATGAAGCATGCATAGAAGTACAGCTGAGAGAGAATATCAAGCAGAATGGTTAAATGCTTATTTCTTCAAAGAGGAGCATGGGCATTTTCTGGAACAGAAAAGTATCCAGAGATAAGGTTCCAGAGAACCTTCCAGAGAACTCCAGAGAATATGGAATGTGGAAGGTGGCAATGTGGAAAGGGACCTGGAGCAGATGGGCCAAGGATAACCCACTGCAGTGACCTGGGTGGGCGGTGACAACTTCCTTGGGACAGAGGAATGGATATGAGAAAAGGAAGCAGCATAGGCAGGACCATGAGAGACTGAGGATGTGCAGGGGGAGCAGGGGAGAAGCTGGTCTGGTACAAGAGCTTGGGCCAGAGGGTAGAAGGTGGAGCCACTTACTGAGGAAGGGAAGCTGCTGAGGAACAGTTCGGGGGAGGGGGGGCAACAGAATTAATTTGATTTGTACACATTGCCTCTCACTGGCTCATGGGACATGAACATTACACACGGTCAGGAGTAATTTGAAAATGTAGATCTAAAATGAAAAGTGAGAACAGGATTGGAAACAGTTTCAAGTCAAGTAAACAAAAAATATTAGATACTCTTTTATATATTTTTTGAGAATTGTTTGAGAGTAGTTAACTTTATAAATGTCTTCTGGAATCTGCAAAGAAGTAAATATAATCTTCCACCCTAGTCCTTCGAATATGTATGACAGCACTATAATTTCTAGAGTTTGTTTACTTTTAACATCATTGTTGGTGACCAAAGAAAAAAGATAGCAATAAAACAAAAGAAATTGCTATAAGAGGATTTGAGTGAAGAACAGCTGCCCCATGAAATTTATTTTTAATACAAAACATGAAGTCCCAGCCTGCGTGGCTCAGGTGGTTGGGAGCCATCCTACAAACCCAAAAGTCACCGGTTTGATTCCCAGTCAGGGCACATGCCTGGGTTGCAGGTTTAGTACCAGCTGGGTGTTTATGGAAGGCAACCAATCAATGTTTCTCACTCACATCGATGTTGTTCTCCCTTTCTCCCTCCCTTCCCCTCTTTCTAAAAATAAAATAAAATTAAAAAATACCAAACGTAAAATATTTCCAATTTCATAAAATATTTGCAATAAAACTTAAGTGCAAGTATACTTGAAACCTATATAATTCATTAACCAATGTCATCTCAATACATTTAATAGAAATAAATTTTTAAAAATTAAATACATGGAGTACAGTATTTTACTGAGTTTTTTATTTTTCAGTTTTTAAAAGGTTACTTTACTTCTCATATTAATAATTTTCAGAATTGGTGCTTTGTGTCTTTGTTGATCTCTATGGAGGCAGTTAAACACACAAATACAGTTGCAGTGTCCTCTCCCCACTGTGGCTCCCACAGCTGCTTTCTCATGGCAAAATAGCGACTGACAAGGATCTTCAATAAGTAGGAACCACGTTCTGGTGGTTCAACTACAGTCGTGAAGAAAAAATGTGCTTTATTAGAGTAAACTATACTTTTTATTTTTTGAAAAATTGAAAATCTGCATTGTGGAATACAATGAAAAATAAAACTTGAACTCACATTTCTTATCTACCTTTTACTTACTCCAGATTTATTTCGAAGAGTCAGATGACTTTTAAAGCAGTCCACACGGTCAGATGACATCACGTGCTATAGAGCAAGAAAGGGAAACAGCAAAATGCTCACCGGCCGAAGACACAGATGACTTTGACATGGTCAAGAGAGTAAAGGATTCCTCCACTGTGCTCATGTGTTTTGTCTGTGGATTTTTTGTTGAAAGCTTGGAGGATACATTCATGTCCTGATTAGCTCTCAGGAAAAAAGTGGACTCCAGCAGGAGTTTCCATTTATTCCTGTGAAGACTGAAGAAAAGGACTGATTACTCTATTACTTTTCTAAGGCTGTCGTAATAAAATGACACAGATTGGGTGGCTTAGGCAACAGAAATTTATTTTCTTATACTTGTGACCGCTAAAAGTCCAAGATTACAGGGTTTTTTCCTGAGATTTTGCTCCTTGGCTTGCAGACGGCACCTTCTTGCTGTGTCCTCACGTGGCCTTTCCTTCTTATGAGTGTGCCTTGTTATAAGAACACCGGTCAGATCAGGTTAGGGTCCACCCCAAAGATCTCACCTTAACTAAGCTATCTCATTAAAGACCTTATCTCCAAATACAATAGGGTCACATTTGGAGATACTGAGGGTTAGGACGTCCACTCCTGAATTTTAGGGGGTGGGGCACAATTCAGCCTGTAACACCCTGATCACCTCAAACTCACAGGCAGGAGGGCAAGATCAGTTCTAAAGGTTTTGCAGGCAAAAGGACATGGGTGCTGTTCCCTCCTATTCCTATGACTTTAAAAAATTCTTCCTTATGGAAAAGTAAAAATTTAAATGTATCTAAACACAGCATGTTAAATGATAGTTGAGGACATAGTTTGGCAACCCATGGGAAACATAATTGAGTATCTTTTCACACACAGTTTTCAACAAACTCACCTCACAAGCTCGACAAAGGGGCAAAACCTCCAGACTGGCTAGTTGTTGACAGTTAATTCTGAGGGAGGCTGCTTCCAGATTTCTACAAGATGTAGCTCTTTTGTTTTTCTTTTTGTAAGAGCACTGAGGCATTCTAAATCTGGAAGAAGAAAAATCCTAACAACAAAATTAATGTTTTTTGCTTTAAAACTCCAGTTATTTCTTCCATTCCAAAGTTATCATATTTCTTATGCTGTCAAAAATTAAGAAATGCCATTTTTTAAAAGTTTATAAGAATTTAGCACTAATTGTAGTAAAAATGAATTTAAAATAAAATCTGTAATTACATAAGACTAAATTATGCTTTAGAACATTTACAATATTGTGTGTTTGCATGTATACATACATATATGTGCACATATGTATACATACATACTGCCATTCATAAAACTCGCAAATCACATTATGTGAGGCATTTTTATAGTCTGATCTTTTTCACATAACTTTCTTTCCATCAAAATCAGCACTCCTCTATGGTGTGTGTTTTAGGTAGTTGTTATTAGAAAATAATCAGATGCTAGTAAGGAAATGATTTATTGAAGTATTAATCACTTATTATGATACAGTGATTTTTAAGAGTCTTGGAAATAAAGAATTAACTACATAAGGATAATTCTTACTGGTAGGACATAAAATATTATGGCATGCTAGTAGAAATTATATCTTTGATAACCTTCCTCTGTCAGTGATACTTTCAAACTTCAAGTTTTCATATTTCTAAAGATTTATCTTCATTATAAAAGGATACTGAATTAGTAAAAATGGGCATAAGTCTAAACTTATTCTACCCATCTTAGAAGTAACTCCCATAGCAGACTTCAAGGCAAAGAAGTAGCCTGCCATGACCCAGGGCTGTCAGCCTTTCTAGAAGACACACTGGACATAGGAAACCTCCCAAGCTGCAGTACAGATACTGGAATGTTGGCAAATGTATAACAACCCCTAACTGACAAAGAGACTTTCAAGACACAGTCCAGAGTGAAACAGGAAGAAAAAAAAAGGAAATTCTTACATGCCAGACATGCAAAGTAACTCAAAGGGAGAGTGCCGAGTTGAAATTGATGCCAAGAGACTCAACAGAAATCAGGAACAAGTTATCAGTTCACAGCTGGGGACTTGGATGGCTTGGGAAAGGGAAATGAGGTCCTGAGACCTGAAAGCAGAAGGCTAGGACTGAGCTTCATGAGTCAAGCAAGGGGTCAGGAAAGACTTCCAGAAATAAAATGGAAACAAGAAATGCCTGGAGTAACCAGAAGGAAGCTTGTCATCTACCTGCAGCTGTGTATTGAAATATAATCAGCCACCAGAAAATAAAAACTTAAGCCTGTTCTGCTCAAGGATAGAGGTCTGAATTCATGTGATACACAAGGTGAGAAGCTGACATAAACTTTACCAAAGACCATGCACATAGGACTACCAGACAGATGAACCCTACAGAAGAAGAGTTTATGATTAAGAAAAATCACAACCTCTCTAAGTAAAGTAACCACCATAAGAGTGAGCTGGCAAATAAATAAAGGATTTGTATAACACACTGGGAATGGAGATAATGGAACATTTTTAAAGGGATTTCCCATTATTTACAATGTTCAAATGGAAAAGAAAGAAAATCCTAAGACAAAAACAGGGTTGTGTGCAAAAGAAAAGGAAGATCTGAAATATTATTTAACATAAACTTTAGAAAAATATAGTAATTACAATTTTTAAAAGCTCAAAAGGAAAAATTATAGGTATACTAATAAAGTCAGAGAGAACAAGTGAATTAGAAGAGATATTCAAGACAATCATGTAAAATCCTGCACAAAGAAATAAATAAATGAAAAAAGATGAAAGAGAATTTAAGATGTGGAAAAAAAGGAAAAAAAGGGCTAAGCATTTCTAGAGAAAACAGATAATAATATTCAAAGTAGTAATGAGTGTGAATAATCCAGCATATAAGAAACATCTCCAAATTGAAGGATTTCATCGTTTTCAGCAGAAAGAAAAATGGAAGTAAGTCCACATATAGATGCATTTACATATAGTAAAATGCCAAAAGGTAATAATGTGACCTACTGACAAATCAATGTAGAAATGAGAAAATCTTAAAAGCCACCAGAAAGAAAAGATATATGTTCTGCAAAGAAACAAACTGGTAGCAGATTCTCTCACTAACAATGATGAATAGCAGAAAACAATGGGGGAAAACAATTTTTCCAAGGCTGAGAGAAAAGAATAGACATCTCCAAGTGCCACACACAACTAAACTATCCCTTAGTGAAAGTGAAATAATTAGATAAACAGATAAATATAATATGCTATTTTCCCAATGAAAAAACTTCTAACATTCTTCATCAAGGAGGAAATCAAACCAAGAAAGAGTAGATAAATGCAAAAATAAATGGTGAGCAAAGAAATAGTAGTAGATTTTGACAAATATAATTCAGTATTGACTGTTCGAGAATGTTTTTAAGTAGATTAATTTAGATAACTTTAAAAGCTATGTGTAAATTGTTTTTTAATATTAAATCTTTTTGCTGTTGTTGTTTTAAAGTTTTTATTTATTTATCTTTAGAGGAGAAGGGAAGAAGAGTGGGAGAGAAACATCAATGTATGGTTGCCTCTCATGTGTCCCCTGCCGGGAACTGTCCTGCAACCCAAGCATGTGCCCTGACTGGGAATTGAACCATGATCTTTTGGTTTGCAAGCCTGCGCTCAATCCACTGAGCTACACCAGCCAGGGATATGTGTAAGTTTTAAAAGCATGATAGCACTCTACTACACACCTCTCAGAACAGCTAAACTGAAAGAGATTAATATATCAAGTGTTGGTAAGGATAAGGAGCAACTAGAATGCTTAAACAATAAATTCATTTAACTGATCATTTTAAAATGCAAAAGAATTAAACAGTAAATTCAAATAAATAGGAGGAATGAAATAAATAGAAGAAAAATATGAATTCCTACAAGTCAATTTGAAAAAAAAAAGACAAAATCAGCAAGTATAAAAATAATCAAAGGTATTAAAAATAAAACTTATAAGGAAAACTGGATGACCAATAAATATATTAAAATATCTTTAATCTCACTCTTTTAGTCAGGAAAAACAGAAATTAATGTAAGAAGATATAATTTCATACTCATTTGATTAGATGAAATACAAAAAGTACCAAACATTGGAGAAAATATGAGAAATAAGAAGTCTAGCAAAATGTGAGCAAGAGTTTACATTGGTACATTCACTCTAGAACCATCAGGCAAAACCTAATACACATGAAAATGCATATCTCCTATATTTCTACAGTTTCACTTCTGGGTAGATTCCTGGATGAAATTCTTGCACCATGAAAATCACTGAAGATTGAAGTCTATCCAGAAGGTACCCAGCCATGTAATATGAAAAAAGAGACATTTACTGAAGAAAATACAGTATCAGAAACATTGTACATAGGATCATGATGCCTCAGTACCCTTCAAAATAGGTGCCTTCGGACCTTACGCAGTTTTCCCAATCATCATCAGCTGCCCTGTCATATTTTCCTGAATCTCATTTGATGGTCTGAAATCTTTTCCCTTTCAAAGGTGATTTTAGTTTTGGGAAAAGCCAGAAGTCACAGGGCAACAAATCTGGGCTGTAGGGGGCTGAGTCACCTGGGTGATTTGATGTTTGCCAAAAAAAACTCTGCATGTGATATGATGCATGAATGGGCGTATTGTCATGATGAAGCTGTCAATCATCAGTTGCCAATAGCTGCAGCCTTCTGAATCATCCGCATAGTTTCTGCAGAGGAATATTCAAGCTTAACACAAAATTTGATGCAGAGCGTTGCTGTACTCACCCAGGCATTTTGAATGCAATGGCACACAGTACACATGCTCACTCAGTGGTGTCTTTCACCTCCACTGTCCAGTACAGTGAAGTCACCACTGTTCATGCATGTGCATTCCAGTCCTCTCTCCTTGGCTGCTAGGTTACAACTGTCACACAAACCATTCTTTTTGTATTAACAATGGCTAGACTTTTTCCTGAACAACCCCATTATAAATGCTAGATAGATAGATATAGTTTTATAGATAGTATAATAGCATTAATGTGAAATTTTAAAGAAATGCATAAAACAGTAAAAGCATGGGAACATCTCTATAGTGGAAATACATATAAAAGAATCAATATGACAAAACAGAATAATAAAAAAATTTTTAATCTGAAAAAAAATCATTAAAAAGTTCAAAGTAGTAGTAGGTGCCTCTGAGCCTGGGCATCTTTGAATTTATCTTGGAGAGCACATATGTTATCTTAAATGTGCAGCAGATCCTGTCTAGGCCTCAAGCTGTGGTGGGTCCTCTTGGGACGTGATCTCTTTGGTTGTTGAAACGGAAGCCTAAATAGCCAGCCTTTTAAAGTAATTATGCTCAACTTAGCCAAAGAAAGGAGTTATTTGGCAGGCTGATAGAATTTGAGGGAAATTTTTAATTATGACCACATTAAAAAGGTCTGTTCCTCTTCTTAAGAGAGAATTTTATTGTTTGGTTGTCCCGTATATAGTTCTCACTCAGAAAATATGGCTCAGAGCAAAATTCAATTGGTAACATTCTGATACACTCCTTCTTTCCCATTTCACAATTCTGCCTTGCTTGCTCTCTTTCACTTATGGCTTGATAGCAGATAATCAAGTAATTAGTTCTCCCATAGAACATAATTTATACCCCCATTCTTGCACTCTTATTATTTGAACTATTTTATTAAAATTGTATTTTGTTAGAATTATTTTAAGTGGTCACCACTTTCAAAATTATTTAAGTTTCTAATTCCTGGTCCTAGTATCCAATATTGGGTGCAGTAGGTGCTCAGTAAATATATAATAATTTGAATTTCCTTGATTTATTTCTTCTGCTCTTTGTTTATACTGTATTATAAATATAAAATAGTAAACTTCTTGAGGACATATATATTATCTTCTGTAAACTCTGCTTACACATTTTACTACATCTTATATATAACAATTGCTTCATACTGCTTGAATGATTATTTAGGTAGAAGAATATTTTTTAATTCTTTTCACCAAAGCAAAGCTCTATCTATATCTTTGATATAGAATCCCAGTGCTTGAAACCAGTGCTCTTTTGCAGATAACTTATTGTTTGTGCTCTTAGAATTAATAAATCTATGTATAAAAAGCCACATTTCTAGGTATTCAAGATTAATCACTGCATTTAGCCATAATGTTGTTAGAATAAGTTTGTATAAAAACAATTAAGGTGCATTCTTTGTCTCTCAGGAGATGTCTTAATTTCTAAGCAAGACAGAGAACTTGAACATTTCCGTCACACACCAAAAAAACTTACTGATAGTTTAGTACGCAACCTAAATTAAGAGAAAATTAATTAGGGATGAAGTCAAGAAAATGAAAAATCATGATAATAAAAAGTGAAAATTTAATATCACTTAACTGTTATAGTACTTAAACAAATGTTATAAATCATAAAAATTTGTTCTATACTATAACATGCCATAATCTTAGCATCTTTGCAGGCAAGGAACTTGAAAAACAATCCAAAATCACCACCCGGGGTACTTTTTTTAATGGAATAACTGTTTTGTGCAAATAACTAGCTGTACTGTGTGGAGTCAAACAAGCTCATCCCTGAGGACAGGCTGCAAATTGCCTAAGTCTCCAATGAAGGTATTGGATTGGCCAAAAAGTTCATTTAGTTTCTTCTGTAAGACAAAAGACACATTTTTCATTTTCACCAATAACTTTACTGATTTGGATATTTCCAGTCTGTTGACTATCTCTCACCTGGTATAACATTCATTGTCTGCAATTAATGCCTTGATTCAACTTCAACTGGTCTACCCAACTGTGGAACATCGTCCAGTGAGAAATCTCTGGCACAAAACTTCATAAACCACTTTTGACATGTTCAGTCAGTGACAGCACCTTTTCCATACACTCACTGCACAAATCTTTTTTTGCATTTCATTTGCATTTTTACCTTTTTTGAAATAATAAGCATAATGTGCCAAAAATGTTGCTTATTTTCTTCCGTGTTCAATATTAGGATGGCTACACAAAAATTCACCAGTTTTGATGCTTTTTTTTGAAATGCACACTGATACGACAGCTATCACAATGCAGTCTAACAAAATTGTTTCAAATGAAGTTAAAGACAATTAAGTGCTACTAAAGCCATCTTACGGAAAAAAAAACAAACAAAATTTTTGGCCAACCCAATAAAATAGCTGTGAGAATCTTGAGCCTATAATAACATCATCTCATGAGTAAAAAATATGTGATTGCACTAAAATAAAATGGGAATAAATACATTATGCATGCTCCAGTAGCATAAAGGGACCCATGTATATTTTACTTTCATAAAGCAGAGAAAGGCAGATTTTAAATTACTGGTAAACTTGATACAAAAAATCAAAACTATATAGTTCCAAAATGTTTCTTTCTCTTCAGCCAAAGTCTACCAACTGTCTCAGGAACTTGAGAAAGGAGATAAAAAATAATAATCGTGACTTTAAATCCTCTCTAAACATGATTTTTTTAAAGTTAAGCTTAATTCTTTCTATTTGGCCCTATAGTATATATTTGGTATGCATACACTCCATCTTATTTCATAGGAAATTCAGAGGGATTCTTAAATAGTAGTATCCTTACTGAAATTGAAATATTAAAGAGAAAATTGGCCTCACACATCAGGAAATATTCCATATTATTCAAGCAGTCAACCCAAAATCTGCATAGTTGCCCAAATTCACTCTGATGTTTTCCTTTTCGGAGTCTTTTCTCATCAGGTTCCTTTTGCCGAATTTCTAAGGATAAATTCTGAATCCACTTTCACAGTCAAGCCCTCACTGAGCCCTCCCTTACACTGACCAGCTTCTTCCTCCTCTGAACGCTGGCTCTCTCTCTTCCCCTCGTCAGATAACACCTGGTGCTATGGTGAGTCTGGAGAACTTTCTCTCCCCTCACTGGAATGTAAATGCTTTGTGCATGGCAACTATGCTTCAGCAACGTGTAAGAGCCACCCTGAAAACTGGCACCCATTAGTCTCCAAATGAATATTCATTATCTGATACTGAATAATAGAAATTAGGCCAGAATCCATATAAAGTTTCTAAAATGTTAACTCTAGAACATATTAGCAATACAAATGTATAGGTTCAGCAGAAGCAAAATCTGCTTGAGTGTGGTTGGTGTAATGTGGGTGTAATAATTTTTTTATTGTTGTTCAAGTATAGTTGTCTCCATTTCCCCCCACCACCACCACTCACAGGTATAATAATTTATAGCTTTAATTGGAACATTTCACCTAAAATGTCATATGGTGTGCTTGAGTATGATATTTTTATGTTACAGAATTACATGCTCATGATTTGTAATTAAGAGGGGCATTATTTGTGCTGGACCCTGTATGTTGCCTGGCTTCTACCCCCGCACACAAACACAACCCAGTTCACTCTTGTGTTTCACGTCCCTGATCTCTAACACACTCTCGAGCTCAGCTCAGTTGACAGCCTCTGGGAGAGCAACACTTGCACACAGTGATCCCTAGAACACCCAGCGCAGTGTCACACGTGTAGGTGACACGTAGTAACTATTGATGAGGACAGAACAGTTAGAGATCATGAGGTGCCTTAGTTTCACTTAGAGGAAGTCATAGCTACTTAGAGAATTTTAGATTATTCATTGAAAATTAAAAAATGTTACCGAAGGCTTTTAATTAGGAATACTGGGAAAATATCCCTCAGTTTTCAAGAGACATTAAATTTCAAGACACATTTTAATCACAACAGTGAGCATGAATGTCCCCAGAAAATAAAAGCCACAGGTGGCAGGTTATTTTCTGCAGGTGGGACCAGGTACAAAATGTCTTTCTGGGGATTGTGACTGTACTGTCAGGAATGTGCAGTCTCCTACTGACTCTTCCATCTCCCTTTCTTCAGTTCGCTGTGCCCTTTTTTAAGACTAAGGTTTGCTGTGATGATTACTTGCCGATTTTTCCTCTCTACTGCCAGTAGTGAGAAGAGGTAAGAAGAACATGAGACTAAGAAAGTGAAAAGCCCTGAAAGGGATTAGATCAAATTTCCCAGTCCACGATTTCCATATCCACTGTTTCCATGTGCCCCACAGTCTGCAAACCATCACTGGAAAGCAGGGTTCTGTCCAGTCTATAGCCTTTACCTGTGATGGGACCAGAACTTGTATGGAGCAAAGGCCTTGTTGCTATGGTAACTCAACCTCAACACACTTACTGCCTGGGCCTTTTCTGGTGAGGATAAAATCACCTCCCAAAGAGGCTGAACAATGCCAAGTAGCGGCTCCATAGGAAGCCACTGGTGTTCTCTTTAGGGAAATGTTTCTCACCTAATCTCTGGATTTTGCAGACACTTAATGCTCACAGCTCTTCTATATGGGAGGCACATACTCTTTTCATTCTACTGATAAACTGAGGAGAATACGGTAACTTAAAAAGAAGCATGAACTGTTCTTGGAACCCTAAGTCGATAATAAGGCAGTTTATTGCATGTGCTTATAGTAAAACCTGATGACGATCTAAATGTTCAATTATAGCACAGCCCTACAATAGTAAGTGGGACGGCATTCAAAGTTGTGTCGTCACAGAACGTGACAATGCAGGAGAATGCTCACCATACAATGCTGAATAAAAAGAGAGGGATGCAAAACTGCATCACTGGTATGTTACCAGTGCTATAAATGTACACGAATGTGCATAAGGGGAAAAAAGCTAGGTAGAAATATATCAAAATGTTGGCAATCGTAAATGGTAATAGCTTAGTAGCATTCAAGTTGATTTACATTTTTTCTCTAAATTTTCTGCGTTTACAGTGATTGCATATTAACTTTTAAATCACAAAAATGAAAAGAATCATTGGTTTTTAAAATGACACATTTAGCCCTGGCTGGTGTGGCTGAGTGGATTGAGCCCCAGTCTCTAAACTGAAAGGTCGCCAGTTCAATTCCAAGACAGGTCACATGCCTGGGTTGCAGTCCAGGTCCCCAGCTGGGGGCATGTGAGAGGCAACTACACATCGATGTTTCTCTCCTTCTCTTTCTCCCTCCCTTCTCCTCTCTCTAAACATAAATCTTTAAAAAAAAAATAAAATGATATATTTAAACATCATTATGAAGAGGAAATTATAGAGAAAAGAAAAATAGCAAGGATCGCTGCCCCAAGTTGCAGAGCTCTGGTTAAGAGCTTGGGCTGTATGGCTTCGTGGCCTCAGGGTAGCTCCTCTGACCCTGTCGACTGAACAGGGATATGACATTTCCTCAAATCTAAGACTCCACGGTCTGTAGCATGCATACACCATCATTCGATATGCCATAAGGCTTTTTAAATGCTGCCAATACTCCATTCTAGGCCACATTCTATTTCAGTAATGTGTCAGAGAATCAATGAAATTTGATAATATTTGTACCTACTTCATAAGCTTTTGTGAAACTAAGTAAAATACTATATGGAAAGTTCTTGGAAAACTCAATGACAATCGGTGCTTAACCACTGCGAGTCATATGGCAGACTCATGTAAAATGGCTAGGAGAAACCCTGAGGGTGAAGGCAGATTTTGGGTTGGTATGTCTGAGGACAGCAGGTAGATTGACATGGGAACAGGGTGAAGGTGGCGGGTCACTCAAGGAGAATGATTCCAGTCATGAAGACCTGAAGCCAGGGTGCCCTACCCTTGCTGGAGCTGATGTGAAAACCACAAGTAGAAAATAGAACCGTTATTTTAAAAAGCAATATCACAGAGTCCCAAAACTTGAAATTCTCAAATAACTAGGTAAGAAGTTAAATGGTTGAAGAGAGGAATAGAGGAAGAGGAAGAAAGTTTGAGGTTGAGTGGCTCAAAGATTGCAGTCACCAAATTATCTCATTCGTACCTGTACCTACTGAGCAACCACGGGACACAGAGCACCCTGCAGTCGCAAGGGTGTGGGAGGATGATACTCAAGGGCAAAGCACATTCACGGTCTCCTTCCTTAAGGACTTTCCTAACAACTGAACAAAATTTAGACATACATGTAGGAATACTTGCAATGTGCATGCCTATGACAGTAAGCATAAATTGCAGTAGAACCAAATAAATACAACTGCAAAACTGGAGACATGCTAAAAATATGTTTTACTAAATCATTTCACTTTTCCTGGGCTACAATGATGCTCTAGAAAATCAATGTTTTTCTTCAAGCACTTTTGAGAAAAAGATCTGTTGTGACTGAAGATAAAGTATTCATGAATATCTTGGCTTAAGAGTAAAAATAGCAAAAGCATTATTAAAAGCATTAAAAAGCAATATATTTCATCGTACTGGTTGCTTAAAAGGACAAATCTGTTCTGTTTTTATTTAGTCATGTGTAGAGTACTTACCAAATGTTTACCATGTGGGTGGCTAAGTTAGATGAGTATAAAAGTGCTAGCAAAGGCTACAGCTAGGAAATGAGGTATAAAGAATGTTGACCAAGCAGGAGAGATCTGGAAGAATGAGTCAGCCAGAACCCTCACCGTTGAACCTTGTCAGGTTTTGTATGGAACAAATCTTGTATAGAAACAAGTCCTAGCCTGGAAATGGTCCAGAAATCTGAAATACTCTGTGGTGCCAGGAATCACAACGGGTTCAAACAAAGGGGGAAAGGAACTGTTGACAGAAAGATATTTTTATGTGCTCTTAGCAAAACAGCAGCCATAGTTTGGTCCATAATACACTGCAAGCTGATGGTGAATTCTGAGGCTCAAGAGAACAAAGCACATGCTTTTGGAATATGTGACCATTCAGGAAAAGCTAAGCCCTCCAGATTTACCCCCAGCTTCCCAAAGAGCATGGTGTCTTCTTTTCAGGAGAAAGCTTCATCAGAGTACATCCAATGGGGTCAAAGAGAATGAATGATACTTAACACTTTTCATACGTGTTGATTTTAAAAGAGCAATTTTGAAACTAGCCTTGCTGCTTGCTAGTTTTGTGGGCATTTTCTTTCTTTTTTAGTTTTTAGAACAGAATCTTTCAGATGTTCATAAAATAATGGACTTTTTTGAATCTTAAAGTGAAGGGTTTGCATCCATCTTGCAGTCTTGCATTATTCGATGTAACCCCCCTCCCTTGATTGCACTTAGAACTAAAAGAATTGTCCAACCTGAGTGTGGGTGACTCCCACTTTCAAGTAGCAATAAAAGCCTTGTAGTGGGTCACCGCCCCCCCCCCATGGGTAATCAATAAGCATATCTCCGTATGGGCAGTTTTAACCTTTAGACCAAAGGACACGAACTCCTATTTCTTCAGGGGCCAGACAAGTCATATAAATAAGCTCAGTAAGTACAGGGTGAAAAAAAGGTAATTGAGCAAGTGCAGTGATGTATGTTGACTGACACTTGGCTTCAGTGTAGGAAATACAGAGGATGTTTTAAAGGGACAGCCACCACCCTATGCCCACTGATTGATGTCTGAGAAATGTGGGCCCAGCCACCAGCTCCTCAGAATTTTCGACTGATGCTGGCTCCATGGGCATGCAACCTGCACAGTCACACCAGGCCTGCACAGGGAAGGGCCCACACGTGCTTACTGTTCCGCTGTCCTGAAACTCTTACTCATTTCTGAACAAGGTGTTTGCATATTTAATTTGCACCAGACTCCCAAAATGATGGGACCAATCCTATTTTCAAGAGAAGCTGTGCATCCATAATTTTCTGTAATATATTACAATTTTTAAATAGTGGCAATTCAGATTTTAAAATGAAGTGAATGCTACCCATTTGCAAGTTAGGTGGTCCAGGAATGAGTGTATTCTAGAATTTTGGAATTTGGAGCTGTGAGATCTTCAATGCAACCAGGCCAATCCCCTTAGTCTCCAGAGGAGGGGACAGTCACAAGGGGTAGAAGCAGAAGTGGGCTGTCATACGTGACACCCACTATACTGGGCCTGTTGGGAGCTGCCTTTCCTGGACATCATCCCCAATCACAGGGAGTCTGAGTTTTATAGCATCTCGGACAATGTACATTCTCGGCTTTGCAACTTCACCTTGTTTCATGGTAGTTCTATCGAGAAAGATTCTTTCATCTTTTGGTGACATTTTTTCCCAGTGATTTTATTATGATTTATGCAATAATTATCCAAATAATTAATATCTGTTGACTTACCCAGGGTTCTGTCCAATTCTAGGGCCCAGTCTACGGCAGGAAGTATACTACCAGATCCTACCCCAGAGCTGCAGGCTTTCATGTCAGCCATTCTTTTCTTCCCTCCTCTCTTTATGCCACTGGCCTTGGTAGCACTCTACAGGGTGTCAGAAGGCGGGAAATAGCATGCACAAATGCATAATCGTATTCTGGCATGACTGTTCTAATTTTCTTTATTATTGGCATGTTAGGAACGTGTTCATTCTGGGTTACCAGATATATGACTGCTATTGTTATGAATTTGAGTTTTGTGTTAGATCCAGCCCTATTTTTTAAGAATGTGAAATGAACAACAATCTTTTTTCAAGAGTTCCCCAGTTTATACTTCTCTGCCTTTATACCTCCATTTCTCTGGAGGCCATGGGCCTGCTCTAATGAATGCTATTCCTAAGAAAACTTTGGTGGGCTATTAGTAATTGAATATGTGCTTTGACAGATCCCAGAGCAAGCAATGATTATATTTCTAATAGTGAAATTTTATACCTAAAGTCCCAGGGATAGTCGTTTCAGCACTGTGTGCCTCAAAGTCTCATTTTCAAAGTAGATTAAACTTTATAATGGAGTAATCGGATTTAGAGACAACTTAATTAAAAGATATTGTGATGGATCCGACAGGAGTTTTCAGGAATGGATTTGACAGACCTCAAAGTTACATGTCAAAAACCAATAACCTGTGCTTTGAATATAAGGGAGCCCCAGTCCCTGCCAGATTAAGGGTGTGATTTAATTCGAGCAGTTTTTCTTTGGAGTGCTTACCCTGCCCCGTGAGGGTATCTGTGCCTCCCCAGGTCACTCGGAGTGACCTAGTGGATCTTTTACCCCCACTGCTAGACTAGGGCCACTTCTCACGGGGACAAAGGCTGGGGAGGAAAGGCTGAGCAGCCGACGAGGGAGATGTTTTGGGGACGCAGCAGGATGTGGATGGTGTGGCTGCTCTTTGTGCATTCATGGTGGCAGCCTGCCGGGCCGCTTGGCCAGCACTGCCCTGTGTTTGCTCCTTTGTTGTTTTGTACCATGTGGTGCCAGCAATATTCTGGCAGCTGATACCATCAGCAGGTGCCCCTAAAATACCACGTAGCCCTGAGAAGACAGGAGGAAATAATGTTTGTGGCCACAAAGGGCTCTGTGCCACTATTTCACAGGGCCTTGGCTTTTGTTATTTGTTTATTATCTCTAAGCCAAAGGGTGCCACCCTTCTCTTTGTGGTTCTTTAAAGAAAGCAAAACTTCACCGCTGTTCTCTGTTCCCAAGACGAGTCATGTGTGCAAGATAAATAACCTCAAGGTAATCAGAGGGAGCTGGACTGACTTGAAAAGGCCACATTTGGAATCAAACAAGTGAATACTCCTATCCAAGCAAAGCAGGAAAGATTAAGTTTTCATTTTAAGAAATAGCTGCTATCATCTAAAGACATTATGTGACATATGTAGTTCTTAGTGTGTCCAGCATGTTGTTCTCCGAGTGTGTATGATGTTCACACACAGACCATAAGAAAGACTATATCCAGGATCTGGTCACAAGAAGCAAACCTAAATCACTGCATTCATGACCAGAAAACTCTTTCTATCTTACCTACAGGTTTTAGCCTGGTTTTATTAGTGAAAAGTACTGTAGATCAAACTAAGAGTACCCTGCAGGCACATCTGTGTGACACACAGTGACTTCTGGGAGGTAATGACTTAAGACTGAAAGCAATTTCAACCATCCATAGTTTAATCTCATCTCCACATTTACTTCAAAATAGCGACTCTGTGGAATGGAGTCATTTTTTTTTTTCAGTCAAAATCTGGTCTATCAAAGGGTAGCATGTCTTTTTTCCTCTAAATTTCATTAAGTGATCAGTTCTGAGAGAAGAGATGCTTTACATTGAATGAATGTAATCAAGTATCTAGGATGATTTACCCAATGTAAATTGTCTCCAGTGAAGAATGATGTTCTTATGTACTTCAGATGGAAAGCCCTAATTTATAATCCTACAAATTATTTAAAAGCTAAGAGTGACCTAGGATATTTAATTTCATTCAATCAGTCAAACATTTTCATGCAGTCAACACCTCTGGATCAGTCATGGAGACTGGAGCCATCTGGGGGAGGGCAGCGGGTGAGGGGGAGATGGCAAGGGGACAGGGTGCAAGTAGACAACTCTTTCCAGACGTTTGGTTTTGAGAGGATAGCTAGAGAAAGTTATGGGATGAACATGGTGGTTCATTTGGTAATTTGTTTTTAAGACAGGAAAATCCTGTGCATATTTATAACTGTTAAGAATAAACCTAGAGAGGGACAGTTTGAAGATATGGGAGAAGGGATGGTCAGAAGGGAAAAGTCTCTGTGACAGTAGGAGGAGATGGGACCCAGAGTGTCTGAGGGCAATGGGAATGGATGAGCCTCGTGCAGATGGGGGGTTCCTCTTGTATTGTGACTGCAAGGTCAGGGGGAAAGGTTAGATGCCTGGGGAAGTAACGCGGTGGGTGCTGGGGCCTGAATTGGAGGGAACTCCCATCTGAATTGTTTACTAAGTGAGGTTATTTTCTCTGTGTAGCTGAGCAAGGTCATCCATTGAGGGTGAAAGGAGGTTGATTATTTTAGGATATAAGTGAATAGCATTGATGGCCTGACCTGGCCACTGTTGAAAATAAGAGCAAGCCAAAAAAACAAACAAACACAAATAAACCAAAGGAGGAAAAAAAAAAAAAGAAAAGAAGAGCTCACTTCAAGAGAGGCTCAGAGGAATTGCTGGGCCATTTTGAGAACCCAGTTGAGATTAGAAACCAACATTGCATAGTGTCATTAAAATGCAAGATTGTGTGCTTTTCTTCCACAGAATCAGCAGCACCAATGTGATAAGGCTCAGAGGAAGCATGAGGGATGGAGTGGGCACAGCAGGATGATGAAGGAACACTGAGGATGGTATTGAAAAGAGTTGAAATGACAGGACAAGGAAACCACACCGGACAGACTTGACTTAGCTCAGGGAGGTGGCATTTGAGGTCAGCTACACAGTCTCCTCAGCTAACAAATAAAGCCAACTGAAGCACAGGGAGGTATGTTTAACCACCAATTTTTCTGAAGACTTTGTCATAAAGCAAATCATTATAATGTGTTTCACAGTTTCCTATATGACTTTGCAATAAATGAGAATGTCATTGCTGAGCAAAACCTTGGCTTCAAATGGATAAGCAGAAACAACAGAATGTAATAAAAGAAAACAAAACTATAAATCTTCATAATATGTAAAAATTATGCTAAGTAAGAGGGACGTATACATGCTATCCATATTAACTCTACAAAAGGCTTCCATGTACCTTAATGTTCCTAGTTAGTAAAATGTACTTCTTATAAATCAGAAATTGATGTTCTACCTACTTTCACTTAGAATATAATTTCTGTAAAAGCCAGGACTTGTCTTTCCTACCATAGTATCCCCCGAACCTAGAATAGGACCTGGATGAGTAGGAATTTAATAGTTGTTGAATGAATGAATATGTGAAAGTCTGGCTCTTCCCTTCGACTTCCTATATGTACCTTGAGCACAAAATTGGACCTATCTTGTACCCATTCTCACCCCACACACCCTTACTCCACAAAAGAATCTGACCTTTCTCTGTGTTATCTACTTCAGTTAAAAGTGTCTCTATCCACCTAGACAACAAAGCAAAAAATCAAGGAAACATCAGTGATTCATCCCTCATTCCCATTCCTAGGACTAGTTGGTTCCCATATGCTGTCAATTCCATCTTGAAAAAAGTTCGATCAATACTTTCTCCTCAGAGCATTCCCACAGTGCTCCTCTGCCCTGGCCTCTATTATTTTTCAACTTGATTATTTAGGTTCCCTGACCCAAATTTTCCATCCATTGGTCCAGTGCTATTTCCAAATGTCCACCTACTGTACAAAAATATAGCCCTGGCTGGTGTGGCTCAGTGGATTGAGTGCCAACCTGAGAACCAAAAGGTCGCTGGTTCAATTCCCAGCCAGGGCACATGCCTGGGTTGCAGGCCAGGTCCCTGGTTGGGGGCATGTGAGAGTCAACCTATCAACATATCTCTTGCAGATTAATGTTTCTCTCCCTCTCTTTCTCCCTCCCTTCCCCTCTCTCTAAAAGTAAATAATTTTTTAAAAAGTGTTAAAAAATATATATGATCCATTATTTTCTACACATTATATTTCCTTAGTGTGGCCCTTAAGAATCTGCATAATCAAATCTTTAATATGCTTTGGGTTTTGTCCACTTTGCACTTTTGCCATTTGGTATTGATCTATATTTTCATAATTCTATGCCTTTACTCATTCTGGCTTCTTCTATTCAAAGTATTTTTGCCTCCTAGCCCATCTGATAAATATCATGATTATTCTTCAGTTTTCCTCCATCATTAACTCATCTTTCAATGAGCTACTTCACTTGAAATTTATGTAGTAACTACTCAGTTACACTTTTGCTACTGATATTTTTTAATAAAAACACCATTATTTTAAAAGATATAGAGCAATATCAGTGGTATGATATTAAGAGAAAATGACAATTTTAAACTAGCATTTAAACCCAATATAAAAATGGACAAATACAAACAGATAAGATATTTGACTTTCTGTATAATTATTAGATTAAAATAAGTCAAAATAATTATAAATAAGATGTATTTTGCATCTTTCTGTTTGGCAAAACTAAAACTTTGATTTAGAACAGGACAGGCTAGGTAGGAGACAGGCTCTCTTAATTAAATACATTGTGAGATTGTATATTGGCATAACTTTTCTGAAAGGAAATTTAACATCCTTCAAATTCTTTCACTCAGATTCGATTGGTGTCTGAGAGACAGTTTCCTTTGTGGGCCTGTTTGTTTCTAACCCTCCATTGTCACCATTGGTTTTCTCAGTAGAAACGGAGATTCAGACAGGAGTGAGATCCTAATGGGAGCGGGTGATGCTTCAGTGAACACGTCTTGGTCACTTTGGTTGTTTGTTATGAACTTTTTTCCTGGACAATGTGGTTTGTGTTTTGTTTTTTTTTTTTAAAGGAAAAAGGCCCATTAAGAATTCAAGTGAACAAGCTCTCCACAACCAGATGTGGAATGGCTGGTCAGGAAATGTAAAGCAGGATTCATGTTCAGACAACTTGCATTAACACATATGTGCTGACCATACATGAGAAGGCTCGAAGAAAGTGGTTGGGAGACTGAAGACATTCCTTTTGCAGTATGCATATCAATGATAGCAGCAAAGCATAGCTTGGAGAGTAAAGAGTCCTCATCCCTCAAAATTCACATGATAAGAACATGAGCTAACCTAAAACAATGTGCTTTCAATGCAAAGGTAGGCCTACACCAGTGCCCTGGTCACACCCTTCCATCAGGATTAATAGACCCAAATGCTCTCATCCAGAAATCCTGGAGCCACTACTGAGGGATAATTGAGACCTGAGTGTGACAACACCACTGGGGTTCAAATCAAAGGAAATAATGAGAAGTGGCAGAAGGATATCTGGACTTTCTATTTGTGTCTTATTTTCAGTCTGATGGGAACAAAACACAGGAATTTCAGCTTAGGAGGAAAGCATACTTGTGCTCTAATTCATCTTCCTTTTAATAAGTCTACTGTAAAAAAAAAAATTTATTTTATTCTTTTCTATTTTAAGTCAATTTTCTTTTTCTATGTCATTGAAGGCCAAACTATGGAGTGACTGCTCTTTTCTTGACTTCACTGATTCTTTCTTGTGGTGACAGTCTAGGAAGCATTTCTGTGTCCTCTTAGAATTATCCTACAGTGAACCCTCAACATGGTCACATACTCTCAGTCCTTTTGAGGGTCATAAAAAAAAGTCAAAATGTCACCAAGTGATTTATACCTGGCTTGCATTAGAAAACACACAGACCCATGAGAAGAGGGGAGAAGTACTGGGAGAAAGGAAGCAAATCTTCAACTTCTCAGTAATACATTTTCCTAAAGCCAGTCCTATTTCCTAGACTGACTCAAGACTGACAGCTTGGATTTTCTAGGCTAAGAAAAAATTTTCATGAAGAAGAACCTCTCAAGACAAGACTCAGAAAATTCCTGTAAGACCCTTCAAATCTTGAGTCAAAATAAGATTACTTGACTTTATCATACTTGGTCAAACTTCTGCACTTACTCAGATGAGGACATGGATAAGAGCAACAACAGTTTAAAAAGGAGTTTATTTGCCTTTCTGATAACATCTGCCAATTGTGAAGCAATATTTTATGGCTTTAAGGCTGGTTGTAAAATAAAGGCCTTATGGGTTATAGAGTCGGGAATTGGTGCTGCCGCCTAAATCTGCCACTTCTGTGCTTGAGGTTTTATGATCAAATTTAATCTCCTTATCCTTGGCAAGTGTAGAGCCATTGGGAACTATATTATATATGTTATATGTGCCATATTTTTCAGACTATAAGACACAGCCCCCCCCCCACAGTTTGGGAGGAATAATAGTTGTTAATGCTACTGTTGAGTTCTGTTTACATTTACATTGGTGAAATATTATGTTATTTGTTATTAAACATTTTACCACATATTTTGCTTCAGATTTTTTTCCCTAATTTTCTCCTCTAAAACCTAGGTGCATGTTATAGTCTGAAAAATGTGGTAGTTATGTGGGTCATATCATGAATAAGGACAGCCAGCTGAGGGACAAGGGTGGGCACTAATGTCCAGCTGCATTCTGCTTGCCAGAATGAACATCTTGACTCAGGAAAGGATCCCCCTAGAGGAAAGGGTACTCAAAAAAATCCTCTCAAAGGTACTCCAATGGCTAATGCACAAAGATGCATCTATCTCCACGGGGCATCTTTTACTAATTCAAATGGAAGTGCCCCATAGGATGCAGCAGCAATCTTGGTGGACAATTTTAGCTGCCTACACTCCTTACCTATGATGAGGAATGCTCCATTATATAGGTCTGCAAGAGAAGCAGAGCCCATCAGGTAACCAAACAGACCAGATCACTTTTCAGCTTCCATTGCAGCCAAGGTGAACGATAATGACCAATCGGAAGCACATTCCTAGACTGGAGATAGGGTATTGGAGCTGCTCAAAACAGGCATGGAGAATCCCTTGGGGCAGCAGTGAATTCCAGGTTCCACAGCAGCAGAGACAGGAGTAGCAGGAGCCATAGCAAGCCCCCGCCACTCAGTGCTGCAGTAAGGACTTTGCCTCTGGGCTGCTTGTGGCTTTGTAAGCTGGTTCTGTCAGAGGGTTCAGTTGTTGTCCTGGCCGCTGCATTGCACTCCCTGGGTCCAGCCTGTTTCCCAGTCTGATGCTCTAAGTTTCTCATCAGTACATTCTTTTTGTGTTTAAATTGGTCTCAGTGGTGTACAAACAGGAACGCTGAGTGCTTTAATGCTGATACTTCTATCATTTAAAGCTAAAATCATCCCAGAAATGGAATCAGAACTCTTCACCTTCCTACTACCACACACACAGTTGTACCTACTTCTTCTGGGCCAGTGCTCACCTGGGTTTAGATCCAATCCTCTCCCACCATCTCAGGAATCTTAGAATATCAACTATTCCTTTCTTTCTTGTATGTTTAAACTCCTCTTCTCAACTAGATCCTTCCTGTCAACAATTGAATATGACCACTAGCTCCCAGAGAAGTAAAATTACTTGCCTTGAGCCCACATGTCCTTCTAACTATTGCTCCATCTGACAATTTACCAATTAAAATGCTGGGGTACAGTATGTTCTGAGAACAGGTCATAGGTGTGCCAGGAGGTATTGAAGGTTATAAATATTTAGGGTGATCAATATTTGGTGAATTAGAATCTCTACAAGTAAGACCCAAGTTGCCCACTTTAAACTTTTCTTGCTAGAACTCAATATAATTTTAAGTCTGAGGAATGATGTTTTCCTTCATTTCTGGAAATTTCTCCACCGTTTTAACCCAAATGTTGCTTCTCCCTCTTTATCTTTCTGGTAAGCACGTTAGGCTTACAATGGAGATATGCCTCTCTGCTCATTGTCTCTTAACTGTTCTTCCATATTTTCCTTCTCTTCATTTCTGTAGGTTCTCACGATTTCACCCAAATCACCTACCAGTGTTCTAAGTCTCTTGTCTGCTACAACTGTTCTACAATTTAGCACAGATATTTGTTAATGATTACAGTTTTTATTTCCAAACATTGACTTAATTCTTTTCCTACTGTTGTTTCTCCTTAATACCTTATTTTTGTCAAATGATTTTCAAAATTATTTGAACACTGAAAACCCTTTCGGATTCCTCTGTTATTGGTAGTTCCTGGCACAAGCCCACCCTCAGTGCGGTGTCAGCGCTCGTATTTTTGTCACTTTGGTCTGTGAGCTCATACTTCAGTGAGGACTGATTCCATGGGAGCTCCTAATACTCACTTCTAAGTTCATGTCTCCTAGAACCCTTCATGTTTCATTATTTCTGAACCATTTTTTACATTTTTTGGCTCATAGTTTCTGTACAGCAAGATGCATATGAATCACAACCATTCCTACAAGACATGGATCTGGGATTCAGATTTCTGTAGGAAGTCTTCTTCGCCACTCATTTCCTATATTCTTGTGATATCTTTAAGTTGGTGGGCGGTCTATTTTTAGTCATTTTCCCCAGCCAGAAGGTCTCTTTCTAGCTTAAATTTACATTCAGGGGAAGAACAGCCCCATCCCAGCCCCGTGCAGAGCACGGGGCCCCCACGATCTGACTCCCATTCTAAGGTTCATGTCTGCTCACAGCGCCCCTGCAGACTGCTTTATTTCCCTTCCTGTCCAAAATTATACACTTGATTAGCATTCCCACTGCATTCTTAACATCCAGATATAACATTTTGCTTTCCTGTTTTTTTATGTTTTTGAATCTGTACTGCATTGATATGTTTCTGTGTTACCATATGACTTGAGGGGGAAGGGTGTCTCTCCATATCAATCCACTCTTTCATCTTCATCAACATTCTGAGCTGACATTTTTAACAAACTTACTAGGTCATTATAGACACTGAAGTTTGGAAATCATACACAAACGCTTGAAAATCACTGCCTTTAGGAAACTAATACTTCCTTTTTCCCCACCACCCACCACTCACCACCCCACAAACACAGAGCTAATTACCCCAGTTTAACTTTACTTCCTAAATCTTCTTGTCTTCTCATTATTCCTCAATTCACTTGGGCCACTGAAACCTTTTCATAACTGAAATCCATACATCTAGACTTTCTCCTTTAAAATGCTACCCACCTCATACAGTCAAGGCAATCTATCTATAGCATGCCTTTGTTCAAGAGCCCAAACTTCCTAGAACTGTATAAAAGATCATCCATGATCCAGCCTTTATCCAGCCTGAGTTTTATCTTAATCCCTTGAACTTGGCCTCTTGAGGTTCTCTACATAGACAATGTCTATGAACTTCCAGTCTTGTACATACTGAGGTGACCTCACCCTTTTACCTCTTTCTTCCTAAACCATCTAGTTCCTATTAATCTTTCAAGGTTCAGCTCATGCAATATCTCCTCTAGGAATGGGAGTCGGACCATGGGGGCCACGTGCATGGTACGGGGCTGGGATGGAGCTGTTCTTCCTCTGAATGTAAATTTAAGCTAGGAAGAGGCGTTCCAGCTGGGAAAAATGACTAAAAATAGACTGCCCACCAACTCAAAGATATCACAAAAATGTAGGAAATGAGTGGAAGAAGACTTCCTACAGAAATCTGAATCCCAGATCCATGTCATGCAAGCTTTGTGGTTCTGACTCTCATGGATCTTCCCTGAAGATATGGAAGCCCATTGTCTGATGGATATAGAAGATATGGTACACATATCTAACAATGGAATATTACTCAGCCATGAAAAGAATGAAATCTTATCATTTATGACAACATGGATGGACCTAGTATAATACTAAGTGAAATAAGTCACAGAAAAACACAAATATCATATGATTTCACTTATATGTGGAATCTAAAGAACGAAATTAGTGAACAAACAGAACAGAAACAGACTCATAGATACAGAGGGGAGAAGGGTTGAGGGGCTAAGTAAAAAAGGTAAGGGAATTAAGAAAAAAATTTAAACCTTATAAACAGACAATAGTATGATTACCAGACAGAAAGAAGGGGTCGGGGGAAGACAGGAGAGAATAAAGGGGGGAATAAATGAAATGGCGATAGAAGGAGACTTGACTTGAGGTGGTGAACACAGTACAATATACCAATGATGTGTTATAAAATTTTAGCCATGAAACCTATGTACAAGGGAGGACCCAAAAATATCCACAATTATCTTCTGGAGGGCGGGCACTTGAAGTACAGGCTTCCCCCGCTAGGTGAGTGTTCTAGGAACCCATCTGTATCAGTGTACCAGCCATAATTGTTGTGAGAGGCTGTATTAGGCTTCAGTGAATTTTTTTGGAAGACTCTTTGAACGCGTTTGCCCATCATGATTTACGAGCGTACCTGCCCACATAGCCTGAGTGTTCAGCAGTTTCTGACCAAAACCAGCATGACTCCCATGCTTCAGCCTCCTTATTCACCTGGTCTTGCCATGTGATTTTTTTTTTTTGTTTGTTTCTCTGGATGAAAAAGTCCTCAAAGGCAGATGTTTTCTTGATGTGAAAGAAGTGAAACAAAACTGGCAAAATCACTAAAAGGCATTAAAATTGATGAGCTCAAAAGGTGTTGTGGGAAGTGGAAAAAAAGTCTTGACAGGTATATTGTATCAAATGGAGAGTACTTGGAAGGTGACTAAAGTTTAAACATTAGGAATAAATACATAATTTTTTATAAATAAAATCCATTTTGGGTCCATCCTCATAATTTTATTAACCAATGTCACCTCAATTTTATAAATAAATAAATAAATAAATAAAACAATAATAAAGTGTAAAAAAAGAAGTACAAATTGGTAATGACTAAAAAGTCATGGGGATGTAAAGTACAGTATAGGGAATATAGTCAATAATATTGTAACAACTATGTATGATATCAAGTGGGTACTAGGATTATCAGATAATCACTTTGTAAATTATATAAATATCTAACCACTATGCTCTACACCTAAAACTAATATAAAATAATATTGAATGTCAACTGTAATTGAAATATGTGGGGTTTTTTTTTTTAAGGAAAAGAGACCTTATTTGGCCCTCTAGGCAGTGCTAAGGGCCCTCCTCTGTGCTCCTGGAGGACTTGTACCTACTGTGCTGTGTAATATTGTGTTGAAAAATTATCTCCATTGCCCTCACAAATAAGAGATTCCAAAGGGAAGGGATTACACTTTATTTTTGCATTCCCAGCATCTAGTTTGGAGGCTGGAACGTAGTAGATAATGTTTGTTGAACCGAACTAAATTATTGAGAATCTCAGGAAACCAGCTCTTTCTAATGAGCTGGATTCTCTTAAAATTTTATCTGCTTTGGAATGTTCAACCTGGTCAGAAAAACATAGCCTCAAAAGTCTTAGACTCAATATTTTGCAGCTGATTATGTGCTTGGAAAATTGGGATCAGTCCAGGAGAAATGTTCAGCCCCTGCTGACGTGCTCATTTGGTTCTCTCTGGTTGATAGAAACACCGCTTCTAGAATAATTTTTTAACTAATTTACATATTTCCCCACTTACTCTATCATAGAAGATAGTAGTAACAATCCCATTTAAAAAATTAAAAGATTGAAAGAAATAATAGAGAAGCAATTAAATATATTTTCTCTTGTTAAAAATAGGCACAATGTGACTCCAGCTTTGCATAGAAAAAATAAACAGAAACAATGCAAATGATCAAAACCTGGCTAATAACATATGACACATTAAACCTTTATAGGTGACTTAAAAGTCTTCCTTTTCATATTTTGGAATACCTAGGACTACTCTAAGTTCCCATATACTATTCCCTCTATATAATGGATAAAAATTAGGTGAGCTGTTTTTGAGATTTTTTTTTCCAGGGATATACTTTATGCCATAAAAACGGCATTTCTTTTCTGGGGGGTGTGTGTGTGTATATAAGTGCACATGGGAATTATTAAGGGATTTAAAGCATTTAAAAAGCATGAGTTGCTAATTTTAAAAAAATCCTAAATTAATTTTTAAACAAAAATAAAATATAATGTTAAGACTAAAAAGATTTCCTTGAAGTATGCTTTTCATTGTCTGCATTCTCTACCTCACTTTGAACATTTGAGGCTCAAAGCATTTAATCAGGATGAGTTAATTCATCCATATGTAAACCCTGGGGTGGTTTTTAAAATATTCATTTGTCATTAGAGAAAGCGAACATCAAGGCACTTGTCTCTGATTACTGCGTTATTGGCAAAGTTCAGAACAGGACTTAGAATTTTCCTGCTAGATTTCTTTGAAGCTATGAAAGTCATTGAAGTAACTTTGAACAATGCAATGAGTGTGAAAGCAAGTGTGGAAATTTTTATTAGCTGTTGTAACCTGCAAAGAGTTTCAAGGGCATTGTGGGTGGGAAACAAGAATTAAGACTGGGATGTTTTCTTCCAAGTAAGAGTCAGGGAGGGTGGTGTGCCAGAGCTTTGAATGGTTGGGTGCAGTTTGGTACTTTAATTACTATCTCTTGATATTTGCCCTAAGAAAGAAAGCCAATGTACTCTACAATTTTTTTTAACTGTACCTCCATGCCATAGTATGATTTCTAAAACCTGAGATTCCTTTGTTCCAACTACTTTCTTTCTTTCTACAGCAGACATGTTATATGAACCAACCCCCAGAGAAATCTCCCCCATTTCTGGAGTTGCTGTGCCCACGCTTCCCAACTCACATTCATGCCTGCCTACATGTCCTCATGTGTCCAAAAACACACACGCCCTCAGGATATTCACACTGGTTTTTTTTTCTTTTGACCAGCACCTGGCCTGTGTCTACAGATATTTCTCCAATCAACCACTACAGATATGCATATCAGAACCAATCAGAAGACTTTAAAACCAGATTATAGTCACACAACCAAACTCTCCCAAATAGGACTGGAGAGAATCTCAAGCTGATGTATTTTTTAAAAGCTCCTATGATGGATCTGGTGTGCAGATGTCAAACTAGAGAACAGAAGGGAAGCCTTAACAGACTCGCTTTGAAAAGGTGGATAAGCCCTGCTTGGTGTGGCTCAGTGGGTTGGGAGTCGTCCTGCAAACCAAAAGGTTGCATGCGAGAGGCATGCAAGAAAGAGAGGCTCATCGCTGAATCAACTTGTCTGATAATAATCTCCCATGTGCATTTTCTATTGATAGTATAGAGCTTATCTTTATAAAAAAAAGGAGGAAGGCCCTGTGTCAGACATGAAAAGAGTGCCTAATTTATAAATCTATGATAGAAATTATCTTACCAAAATTGTGTAATAAGACCTGACATGGCTTTTAAACATCTTCCTGCTTTGAAACCTTTGTACTTGATTAAAAACAAAAAGTAAACATTTTTTAACAAAGGAAAATGCAATATATAATTAAAGATGAAAAGTTTTAGTTCATCTAGGAAAGGCAAGTATTTTGTACTAAATTGTTGGACCGCTATGATCACTATTTCAAGAAATGTCTTCTGCATAATGGCCAAGAGGTAGAAGCAACTATGTGTTCATGAATGGATGAGTGGACAAACAAATGTAATATGTACATTTATTTGAGCCTTAAAAAAGGAACAAAATTCTGAAACATGATAACCTTTGGATGAACCTTGGGTATATAAGGCTAAGTGAAAATGTCAATCAAAAAAAACCACAGTGTATATTCCACTTATGTGAGGCACTAGAGTAGTCAAATTCATAGAAATAGAAAGTAGAATTGTTGCTAAGGGCTGAAAGGAGTAGGAATGGTGAGTAGTTATTTAATGGGAATAGAGTCTGTTTTCCCAGGTTAAAAAGTTCCAGAGGTTGGTTGCACAACAATGAGCATTTACTTACCACTACTGAACTGTACACTTTGAAATGGTCATGAGAGTAAATTCCATGCCATGTGTTTTTTACCACAATTTAAACGTAGAAAAATATTTCCCAGTTGAAAAACCAAGTGCAATGCCTTTGTGACTCAATAATTGACATTGTCAATTTAGATAGCTCTCTACAGAATTGATATTAGAGCAGGTAGAAGTCAGTTTTGACTTTGACACAATATGTGAACAAAATTAGGGAACTTATTCATCTACTAATTCTTTTAGACTGTCAAAATATATTTATTTGCTGTACATCTCCTGAGCTTTAGTTTCATAGAAGCTGGAATGGCTCTGGGTCAACCTCATTCCTATCAAGCAGGATGAGATTCAATCCAGGGTATCCCAGGGACTGTATTTCTGAGGACTTACATTTCTATATCTGGGTGGTTCCTATATGGCCAGTGTCATTCCCACTATTGCTAAGGATGCCCTAGAAGTTTGACTCTAAAGCAGAACTCATCCAATATGGCACCTATGGGTTTTCTGGGTCAGGACCAGAGTAAGCAACTCACCATTTGTCAAACTTGGGATATCTTCAACTGATGAATAACTCATCTGATTATCCTAAATCTTATAATCTCAGAGTCTGGGAAGTTGTGTCACCACAAATCACTAGCAAGAGATGAGGCAAGTGGCTGTAAGCCCAGTCCACATGTTTCCCTCCCTACCTGTTATCCTTGCATATCTTAGATCAAGGGCTTTTGATGGGAACAGGTTTAAAAGTCTATCATTAAGATCTACTTAAAGATTCCTGTGTGGGAATTCAGATTTATGTGTTGTCTTTACACTGCTAGCTTCCTTAATGGAATTAAAGAAAGCACCTTGCAAGAGAGCGAAATAAGACAGATTCTTGAGTCCAACAAAACCAAGTAACAATCCGTATTTGATGACTTGTTTTGTAGCAAGCACATTTGTCTAAACTTGTTAAAATATGCAATCTGAAACTTGCTAAGATCTACATAGCAAAAGTTCACATCATCACCACACCTTTTCCTGCCTCTCTGACTCTTTGCATGCTATTTATAAGTGACAAATGCTTCTTTCATTGGGTTATGCCTTTGCAACCCCATCTTGCATGCATATAACTTGATTCACATATAATATCAGATTCTAAAATTAAACTTTTCTTCTAAGAACTATTGAAAATAACTATATATACTATGAAATGTAGCTTCAAAGCATGAACATGACAGCTTCTCTAAATAGTGAGAGAGACAAGACAAAAACCATTTTTTTGTGTGTCTTACAGCTGGAATGAGTACCAGGAGTGAAACTGGATTTAGGTTGCAAATACTGCTTAATGCTCACACCATTTCCCCAAGCGCTAAGCGATCTCCAAAGACTAGAACTGATATCTTTTTTTCTAATCTTTATTGAGCTTTTTACCATTACCATTTATATACCCCTCACCCCCAGCAATCACCACACTGTTGTCCATGTCCATGAGTCTTTTTTCCTTTTTGTTCAATCCCTCCACCACCTCATCTCCCCTCAACTAGCTGTCATCCTCCTCTGTGTGTATGAGTTTGGTCCCATTTTCCTCCTTGGCTTAGTTTGTTCATTAGATTCCACATATGAGTGAAATTATATGGTATTTGTCTTTCTCTGACTTGCATACTTCACTTAGCATAATGTTCTCCAGGTCCATCTATGTTGTTGCAAAGGATAAAACTTTCTTCCTTTTCACAGCTGAGTAGTATTCCATTGTGTAAATGTCCCATAGTTGTTTTATCCATTCATCTACTGATGGACACTTGGGCTGCTTCCAAATTTTGGTGATTGCAAATAACACTGCAATGAACACGTGGGTGCTTATGTTCTTTCAAATTAGTGTTTTGGTTTTCTTCAAATACATTCCCAGAAGTGGGATTGCTGGGTCAAAAGGCATATCCATTTGTAATTTTTTGAGGTATCTCCAAACCACTTTCCACAGTGGCTGCACCAATCTGCATTCCCACCAACAGTGCAAAAGGGATCCCCTTTCTCCACATCTTCACTACTTATTGTTTGTTGATTTATTGATAAGAGCCATTCTGACAGGTGTGAGGTGATATCTCATTGCGGTTTTAATTTACATTTCTCTAATAATTAGTGATGTTGAGCATCTTTTCATATGACTATTGGCCATCTATATGTCCTCTTTGGAGAAGTGTCTATTCAGGTCCTTTGCCCATTTTTAATTGGGCTGTTTTTTAAGTGTTTTGTAAGGTCTTTAGAAATTTTGGATATTAACCCCTTATTAGATATATCAGTGAATGTTTTCCCAGTCTGTGGGTTGTCTTTTTATGTTGTTGATGATTTCCTTTACTGTGCAAAATATTTTAGTTTGATATAGTTCCATTTGTTTATTTTTTTTCTTTTGTTTTCCTTGCCTGGGGAGATATATCTAATAAAATATTGCTATGAGCAAGGTCTGACATTTTGCTGCCTATGTTTTCTTCTAAGATTTTTATAGTTTATATCATGTAAGTCTTTGATCCATTTTGAATTTACTCTTGTATGTGGTGTAAAAAGGTGGTCTAGTTTCATTTTTCTGTATGTATCTGTCCAATTCTCCCAACACCATTTATTTTTTTAAATTTTATTTTAATTGTTGTTCAGGTACAGTTTTCTATCTTTTACTCCCCTCCAGCCCACCCAGCCACCCTTCCCCACCTCCCTCCCATTTCCACCCCTCCCCTAGTTTTTGTCCATGTATCCTTTATATTTGTTCCTGTAAATCCTTCCCCTTTTCCCCTGAAATTCCCTCCCCTCTCCCTTCTGGTCACTGTCAGCCTGTTCTCTATTTCAGTGTCTTTGGTTACATTTTGCTTGTTTGTTTGGTTATTTAGGTTCCTGTTAAAGGTGAGATTATATGGTATCTGTCTTTCACTGCCTGGCTTATTTCGCTTAGCATAATGCTTTCCGGTTCCATCCATGCTGCCGCAAAGGGTAGGAGCTCCTTCTTTCTTTCTGCTGCATAGAATTCCATTGTGTAAATGTACCATAGTTTCTTGATCCATTTATTTATTGATGGGCACCTAGGTTACTTCCAGCACTTGGCTATTGTAAATTGTGCTGCTATGAACATTGGGGTGCATAGGTTCTTTTGGATTGGTGTTTCAGGTTTCTTAGGATATAATCCTAGCAGTGGAATTGCTGGGTCAAAAGGTAGATCCATTTTTAGTTTTCTGAGAAAATTCCATACTGTTTTCCATAATGGTTGTACCAGTCTGCAATCCCACCAACAGCCAACACCATTTATTGAATAAACTATCTTTAGCCCATTGTGTGTACTTGCTTCCTCTGTTGAACATGAATTGACTATAAAGGTGTAGGTTTATTTCTGAGCTCCCTATTCTCTTCCATTGATCTATGTGTCTGTGTTTACGCCAGTACCATGCTGTTTTGATTACTATGGTCTTGTAGTATACCTTGATATTAGGTAGTGTGATTCCTCCAACTTGGTTGTTCTTCCTCAGGATCACTTTTGCTAGGCAGGACAATTTGTAGTTTTGTATAAATTTTTTAAATATTTGTTCTGGTTCTGTGAAATACATCATGCCATCTTTTAGTAAGGATGTTTGCAGGTGTGGCAAATCACTGCTATCTTACTAGCCTCTTTGAAGGTTTATGGTATATGTTGCCTCAATGGTCAAGGATGGAACTACAGGAAACCTGGGAGGGAGAGACTAACCCAGAGATTTTCCACCTTTTTCATCATGTGACACATATAAAATAATTACTAAAATTGTATGGCACACCAAAAATATATATTTTTTACAATCTGACAAAAAAATAGATATAGTTTTGAAACATTCACACTGATGGCTATTGTTATGTTGGCTGTCGTCATTTTTTTGTTTGACAATCTAAGGGAAGAGAGGTCAGTGCCCCTGACTAAAGAGTCAGGTAATGCATGTTTTAAAAATCCTTATAGCACACCAGTGTGCCTCTGGCTGTACACCAGTGTCCCGTAGCACACGGTTGAATATCACTGGATTAAGCTAATGATGGTCAAAGTGTAAGGCTTTAGCTAAGAAAAGCAAGGGCTGATTTGTTACAGTATTGAAAGCACGGTTTTCTTGTCATCAGGTAGACACATATTACAATGTCACCAACACTAGATAAAATGTCATCTACCACACACCAATCATCAGTACACATTCATAAGAAAGCAGGAATGAGAACAAAATTGGGGCAGGAATTATGAAACATCCTTACAATGACACCTCAATAGTGACCTTGCCTTGCAGCTCTCACACAAATGAAGTTGAAGATAGTTCAGTTTTGATCATTGAGCTGTATCTATAGTTGTGAAGATTGTAGGTCTATAATTTATTTGAATATCAACTGTTTGCTTTGTACCTACAACATCTTGAAAAACTTGGTTGTAACAACTGAAGGCCAATACAGAGTTTTAGTGGTGCTTGCTGTCCCCTCTGTGTCTTCTTTGAAATATGATTTCCTCTGTAGTACAGTGGACAGTTGAGAAGAAACTGAGAAGAGGAAAATCAAGAAAAGAGAATCTTTGGCCATAACAACTGAACAGTTAAACACTGCCCATGATTGTAGATGACAGTACTTGGCTCACTCAGCACATGCAGACTATAGGTCACTGGTACCATAGCTCAGCAGTAGGAGACAGCTGTGACTTCCCACCATGTGCTTCATTAACTTATTCTGTCCACTTTCATTTCTATTGCCCAACTAGTTCAATATTCAAGTGGATCCTCCTTTCAAGTAAGAGTCAGAAAGGCAAATCACCTTGTGAGCTGGGAGCCAAGTTGTGGTGCTTTAATTGCTGATGGTTGGTCCACATGCATTTCACTGTCATTGGTTCAACTGACTGTCAAACACTGGCTGTAATGAACCTGATTAGAAATTTTTAATTTCATAGGGGGAACTTGACTTGAGATCCTTGCCCCTTATAAAACTACTTTTGTTTCTAGGCATATTCCAGAGTAAAGCAATAGAAAAATTAAAGAACTGACACAAATTATTAATTTTATTGCAGCTTATAATATTCAACTAATAGATATTCCTTTAAAGCCCTGTGCTTGATAATACATTGCCAAGAACCATTGTCTCAGAATTTCTATTTAAAAAGAATAAAGGCCCTAAAGTAATAATAGCAGTAACAATATTAACTAATATCATGCTTCTCAGCAATTTATAAAACATTTATTCATACATTCATTCTCTTACTTTTAACATCATAAATACTTTCTAAATATGAGGTCAGGCCCTTTTTGCTTTAAAGTTGGAAATTTCTGCTGTAAAACTGTTTCAATTTTGCATTAAGAAAGCCACAATTTTTTTTTAATTTTTTCCTTTTTATGGAATGTATTGGGGTGGCCCTGGTTAACAAATTATACAGGTTTCAGGTGCACAATTCTACATCACGTCATCTGTACACTGTAGTGTGTGTTTGTCACCCCCAGGGAAAGCAGCAGTTTTTAAAACACTATTTCATGGAAAAAATAATACAGTATCCTAGAAAACTCTCCATTTTGCTGCTTGCTCTAATCTCTCTTGTACACTGTCCAAAGCTATTTCATGCTATGCGAAAATCATTTCTCCTCTTATTTTCCTTTTCTCTCCTTAGATTTATCATTTGTTAAGTTGTTTTAAGGTGGCTGTTATACTTATTGAGCCTGTGTTCCCTTTAATTTCCCTGCTTTCAGGGCAGAGTGGAGCTTCTGAAGGGGAGCAATGTTTAATGGAAAGGTTACCTTCATCGGGTTTCCTTTACCACTAGAAAACCCTTCAAGGTGATTGAAGTACCTTGGTACCTGAGCATCTCAGTTTTCCAGTTCTCGCATGTCCCCACTTTCGGATTCAAGATAAGTTGCAGGTGGCTGATTTCCTCCCAGAAAGCAGCCTGGTCAAGTTCAAAAGGAGTGATGGGTGCAGGGGAAACAACAAAAATATCTGCCCAATTATGAAGTTCTCGTGGAGAAAAGGCCCTTTGTTATCTTTATAACCACATTAGAGGAGCTTAGCAGCACTTTTCAGAAGGCATATGCAGGAACTCTTTTTACTACCTGTATATTCTGTCCTCCCTGGTTTCTGTTTTCTTCCACCCACGTCTCCTTATGGCCGTTTGCCAATGACACAGCTCGCTGAGGTGGGGCTGAGAAAGTGAAATTGCTTCATGCACAGCTTTGGCCCCTTGGGCTCTCTCTGTCCCCCGGGGGAGGATTGGACTGGAAAACAGCTTCCGACCAGGCTCTGTCTGTCAGGTGTGACAATGCACTTCTCTCTCTGTTCTCAGGGCGTGATTTGAGATTGGAAGACCAAAGAGTAGATTGGCTTAAGCAGGCGTTGACTGTATTTTCTTCTTACAAGACTTACCGAACACTCAGTTTTATTCTGCCCTGAGCTCAGCGAGTGCAGCTGAGCTCGTTGTTTACTGCACTGTAGGTCCTTTTTTGAAAATCTTGGTTGTCAGTCTGATTAATGATTACTCAATGAGAATGGTGAGGCAGGGTTACATTCACACACAAAAAGAGCATACAGCAGTATCCTTGAATCTCAGAAATGGGTCTGTTTGACCAAGTACAGATATTTGAATGCTACATGAAGGCAAGTTGGCTGATAGACATTGGTCCAGCTGATTTCTTTGAAGTAAGCAGGATCTCAATGACCTAAAATTACCTATGACTCTTTATTCTTTCAAATGTAACCCCAATATGCACTATATTGAATGACCTGAGGCCAGTCTTTCTTGGTTCTCAGTATGAGGAGATCTTTAAGGGAAGGCTGCCCACCTAAACAACTGCTAAGGTCCCTGGGAGCTTAGACCTAGTGATCTTAGCTGATGCTCCAGGTTTCAATCCTCTATTCATTCCGCTGCCCTTCAGCTCTGATGGCCAAGAAACAACATGAGGCAGCAGGGAAAAACACTGAGATAGGGAGTCAGAAAATCTGGCTTGGAGTCCTGCTTGCTGCAGTTGTATGAGCTGTGGCTTTGGGCAAGTCGTGGCATTTTTCTGTGCTTCCATTTTTGCCTCTCTAAAATGCTAGTGCTGGACAATTTGGTTTCAAAGATTGCACCCAATTCTGCATCATCTAAGATTTTATGATTCATTTGGTTTCCTAATTTGTGCTGAGGGGGTCAGCCCATGGCTCCAAACTTCATGATCAGAGGTCAACACTTCTTGCTTTAAGAAATAGGTTTATAGAACAGGAAATGTCACCTTATCCCAAGTCCCTCTGATGTCGGACACTGGGTAGGATGAGGCACGTGTAGTACAGCAATGGAAGGCACAGTCTGGAGCAAGACTGCTCAGCTTTGAATTGAGTCACTATTTGATTTTGGGAAAGTTACTTGAACCTCTCTGTGTTTCAGTTTCAATGTTTCCATTTAAAAAAAAATTGGATTAATAATAGTCCTATTTCATTGGGTTGCTACAAAAATGAAATGAGCTAATACGTATAAAGTTCTTAGAGCCACGCTTGCCACATCATAGGTGCTCAGTAAGTGTTAACATCTCCCTGGATTTTTCCCGATAATGGTCTGTATACCATAAGCAAGGAAGGGCAACTTATTGTCTTTTAGGGCAACAAATTCAAATTTTGGACAATTCTATTGTTAGAAAGTTCTACCTTATCATTGGAATTGATTTCTAGATAAAAATTATCTCTTTATGTTGTATTAATTTGTAATAGCTCTTACATAAACACTATATAGGCATTTCTGGAAACTAGGACATATATTGGCAAACTCCACCTCTGTCTCTAATAATTATTTATCCCATAGAGAGAAAGATCAGAGACTTGGCTGCAAATACTGGAAAACTCTTCCCCTATTGTGAGTCAAAATGTGTGTCTGCTTACTGGGATGTTATTTTATTTTTATTAGGAATGTTAAGCCTTCTGGATGTGGGGAACATATTTAAAATGCATTTCCATAGCATGTTATAACATAAAATAAGCTACTCAGAAGGGAGAGATATTGCAAAGAACTGAAAAGTATCAGCTGTGATTTCTAAAGTCTGACTCTTGGCCATTAAGTGTCAACAGTGGCTGTGTGGGTCCCAGCTCTTGGTCAAAGCTGCAGTGAGGCCTAAGGGCTTGTATATCAACTAGTTCCCTTATAACTTTATTAAGTGAAATAAGACTAAGCTACATTTTGCATTTGTGATTTGTCTTTCATTCAGGGTATTCTGTAATAAAGATTCATCTGATCCACTCTTTGCCATTTCAGATGACTCTGCTGACTAGCGTGGTCACAACCATCCGGATCAATTCAGGATTCTTGGATGAATGACACGAAGAGGGCTCAGAGCAACACCTGGCATAGACAGGTCTTACCTAGGTTCATCAAATCTTGCCTTCATTTCTTAGGTTCTCTAAAGATATCATGGCAACCCATGTTACAAATGCACGCCCTGCCCCCCAACATTTCATTGGTACCCTTTTAAAACCAAGTCTGTTATATGGCTGTTCTACATCTACTAATTAGAGCCATGCACATTTTAACATCAAAGGTTACTTTTAAGTAACTTAACAAATTAATGGTGCTATTTATTAGTGAAGCCTCAGGTTACTATTGAAAAGAAAAATTAGCATCTGGAATCAAAAGACCTTTGTTCAAGTCAGTTTAGGTCTTACTCACTAAGAGTCCATAATTAAATCTACTCAAGCTCTCTGGGACCTCAGCTCTCTCACCTGCAAAACAGAGACACTAACACAGATGACAGTTAGGTTTCCTCAATGAGCGGTGGCTGCTGGGAGTGCAGGTTACGGGTTTGAAGCCAGGTGTGCAACCCAGGGTGAAAGAATCCCCAAATCAAAGGTCTGCTGTGCAGAAGGAAGGAACGCACATGGCACATTTTTGCCATCCCTGGACTTTTAAAATATTCGCCCGAGGATTGTATAAATATAAAAGTGAAGATGGGAAATTGATCTTTTAAGCCAAGGTATATCCAAATGCTACTATCCGTTTTATTCGTTTCATTACTAATGATGGACTATTAGAAAAGAACTGAAAAGAGGAGTCTGCCCAGACCTTCTACACCCAAACCAAATTCCTTTGCGTGGTGGTATTCTCAGTGGCCCTGTGGAGAGAAAACCTTTGTTCTATATGCTCTCTAAGTGAATGATGGTGGGGGGAATGGGGTAGATCTCAGACAAAGTGGGGAAAAGCCATGTGCTGCTGGCCAGGCCCAAGACAGAGCTGCCTCAGGAAGCAAGAGATAGGGCCTCGGAGTGCTCCTCACCTTGTTCCACGTAGGCAGTCACCTAGTTTGCCTAGGCACTGAGCCAGCTCTGGCAGGATCAAGGCTATTTGCATGTCTGTGTTCAGGACAGTATATTTTGTCTGGCCATACAAAATGAGAAGGAAATCGATCCAATCAGGCAGAGAACTTAATTTGGGAGGAGGAGGTGAAAGGAAAGAAGACAAATTGCTTGCTTTCAATGAAGTGCAAATTTTATTTTCTGTGAAGTGTAAAGTGTGACAAAGACATCTTTAGAGAAGATCATGTGGTGTTTTGGTGGAGGGTTGAGTGTTTCCCAGATGTGCTTCAAGAAATAATGACAAAAACAGAAACACATCTACTACACTGCAATCATACTACTGAGTACTGTCGTTTATGGGTTATGTCACTTAATCTCCACCAGCTCTATGAAATGGGATCTAGCGTCTGGAGACAGATGTCTAGCCCAATTTCTCAGGGCCAATAACTGAAAGCCCAGCCTTAGATTCTTAGGCCCTGGTTCAAAATATGTGGAAAGACCAAGAAATGTTAAACAGTGCTGGCAACTGTGTGTTGAAACTCTTCTATAAATAGTTTCCTGATTATTTCTAATTCCCATTGACCTGATACAGTGCAAGCTATTCAGGAATGTGATGCAGATAGATATTTCCTTTTAAAAACATTGCACAAATACATGCTTTCCTCCCTCTTTCTACCCTGTAGGAGAAGTAGGAAAAGAAAAAGGTTAGGAATTTACCTCCAAGCTATAAAACCTTCCTATCCTTTTAGTAATCACCAAGGGGAACTCCTAGTTACTAGGGAGATCATAACAGGCTCCATTAGATTCAAGTACAACACTTGGGTTGCCTGGCTAGAGAATGCCAAAAGAGCAAAGGAAAATATTGTCATTGCTGAAATCATTTGATGTCTATGACTAATAAAAAACATGTTGGCAAATTGAACTTGTAGAAATGCCCAAAAGGCTTGGTTAGAGCTACAAATTAATAGCATACAGTAGTTCTGTCTGTAGAAAAGAAAAACAAAAGCAGACATGTTAAACTATTTCAAAATTTATCAGAAAAACCAAAAGTGTCCAACAGAAACCTTAAGCAACCAATCTAGGTGCTTTATTCAATGTTTTAAAATTTAGATTTCCCCCTCCCCTTTTCCTTATAGCTAAACAATACAATTTGTACATTTTGAGTCACATTATCCTTGAATTGTAGAGGACCTACAGGCCTTCTTGGCCTTCTTACCTCACATCTCACAAGTACCAGAAAGAATCCCTGACAACTGTAGCCACCTTAGAGACTGTGAGGGCTAAACTGTCCCTTCATGCATGTGCTGTGTCTCTTGGGGGCTGGAGGAAACCAGAGGCAGAAAGAGTTGGGGGTAAGTCTGACCTCCAACTACCTCTTACCCCAGGCCCCAGAGGTTTCTATGGGCCTACCTCCAGATGTCCATCCAGTCCCTGCAGGATCATTCCCTGAGCAGGAGGCCTTTGCCAGGACCCGCCCTACCTCGTCAGGTATGGATGCAGCTCTAGTTGTCGGAAGGTGCTCTCTCGGGCTGTGCCAAAGTCTGCTGCCTTGTATTTTCTGCCCATTGTTCCTCATGGTATCTCTACAACCATGCTGTTTGACTCAGCTTCCTCTGCTCTGGAACAGTCCCTTAGACGACTGAGGTCAGCTGTCAGGACTCCCACTTGTACCGTCTTCCCCAAACTACGCATCCTCCATTTCTTTGTCACATCGCAAGTCAAATACACAACTGTGATAACAATTTTAAGAGGTACAACATAGAATCACCATAAAAGAAAGACAAAAAGGTGGCCTGAAATTAGACTTTTTTGTTCAAAAGAGAATTAAGGTATTTAAGTGGAAAGCTAGATTTTTAACTGATAATGAGACATTATCTCATTATCAGCTTGTCTTCCCACTTAGGGCCTTCATGTTGCATGTCAGCCATTCTATTAAAACGGAAGTGCATCTGGATGAGACTTCTTTCAGTGACACCACACCAGCAACCAATGATCACTCATCAAGTCTCACCTAGTAGCTTTTCTTTCTTTTGCCTTTGTTTACTGTTAATGCCTACCTTGAGAATAGGTTCTAGAAAAATACTTATCTGCATATGAATAGTTGTGGCATGATTTCAAAAGGGACAATGTAGGAAAACTAAATTTTTAGTTATTTTTCTTCCCAGTATTATATTTTGAAAAATTCTAAATATACTGAAAAGTTGAAATAATTTCATAGTAAACACCCCTATACTTAATAACTGGATACTACAATTAACATTTTGCTATCTTAGATTTATCTGTTTCTCTTTCATCCATCAACCTGTCTTACTGTTATTCCCAGATCAGCGTAAATTGCATTCATCAGGACACCTGATCCCTAGTACTTCAGCATGAAAATCATTATCAATTCTTTTTCGATACTTTCAGTTAGCATTCTCTTCTTAATCCCTCTTACTATTCTTTTCCTCTTTCCCTCCACTTTCTCAATTTTTACTTTTGCACCCTTTCTCCCACTTTCTATCCCCAAATTCTAAGTTGTAAAAGGATAGTGTGAAGAATCTGAGCATGGAGCAGTCTCGAAGTGGCCCCAGGAAAGGCCAGTGATGACCGCACAGGGCCTCACAGCTGTCACCACTGCAGGCCTGGGATGGACAAAGTCCTCAGGAACGAGCTGATGCTTTCCAGTTTCTAAGAGAGGGAGGTGTAGATGAGCATGCCCATGTAATAATTTACTATGGAAAACACAGCAGCAAAATACCCAGTCTCCCCCTGAACTCATCGACATGACAGGCCAAATTATGAAGGGTTCTGATGCATAGAGACTCAGAGGAAGCGAATTAATTAGAAGATCCTAATGACATATAGCAGAGAGACCTTCTCAGCGCTGACGTTTCAAAGCTGGCCTGCACAGCACCTGACACCAAAGGGGTGCTTCCGAAATTATACAATGATGACGTGAGTACGAGAGCACTAACCACCACTGTAGTAGAAGTGCCAGGCACTCGTGTTGTGTGGTTCAGAGCACCTCTCACCTGGACTGCACCGGGTGAACCCCGCCAAGTTCTACCCCTCCACCTTGCTTTAAACAACTTTCGTGTTGCGCATTTTCCTTTGAATAATGCATTCGCTTTCAGCGATGTGTATGCCATTAATTAAGCTTTTGTCGAGTCCAAATCTTTCACTTTGGTCTGGAAGACAACCTGTCTTTAAAATGGGAAGTCTTCCCTGGCCAGGTGACGCAGTTGGTTGGAGCGCCATCCTGTATAGCAAAGCGTCACGGGTTCAATTCCCAATCACGGCACATACCTAGGTTGTGGGCTCGATTCCTGGTTGGAGCATGTACAGGAGGCAACCAATCGATGTTTCTCTCTCCCTCTCCCCCTTCCTCTTTCTCTAAAATCAATATCCTTGGGGGAGGATTAAAAAAAATTAAAAAGGGAAGTCTGTCTTTTTAATGTCACCTTTGATAAGCTGATTCTACTGGCTTTACTCTCATAAAAAGGGAGTGATCTCCTAGGTGTACGCCTATCAAAGACCAAGGAACACCATCTTCCCTGATGTGTAAAAACTATTCCTTTCCCACTGTTGAGATTTATGTCTGGTAAGAAATGTCAGTGATTTATTTTCTGGGCTTCCTAATTCTCAGCCCACAAAAACTTGGCAAAGGGAGCTCTTCAGTGGCAAGGTAGGAACCCGGAAGTGCAAATATAGCATTTCTCACAGCAAACAGCTTCTCCAGAGTTGCACATAAATCCAAGTTTGACAGATTAAATTCACTTTGAAATCCACAAAAGGATCTTCCTAGCCACAAAGTCTCAATGTAAATCCTTTGGTTATATAACAGTTTTCTAATGTAGTTCTTTCAAAGGTTCTGAATAAAATCATACTATTTTATAGGAAGGAATTCCTATCCTCTATTACTTAAAAACAATTCCTACCCCTGATCTCTTTTTCTATAGAGATACCATAGTGAATATCTGTTAAATCAGCATCTCATGGTGGCATCACACCCTTTTGAATGTATCTGAATGAGACACAGTTAGGGTGAGAAATGATGCACACAATCAAGGCTTTGACTATCTGATGGGAGTTTCCTTACAGACTGTAAAATAAAATCGGATGCTTCTAGCCGTTAGCACCTCGGTGGTAAAATGCCACCTGCCAACTATAGTCCTTCTCTAAAATGCCTCTGTTATAAGCCACCAAAACACGAAGTTCAGATCCAGATAAAAACCCTTCTAGAAGGTAAAAGATACTATGATGCAGAGAGTAGACTCTGCCAGGGGTTCAAATGCTCCGGCAGGAGGAGCATAGTCACCCGGTGTCTCAGACCTCAGACAGGACTCGGTCTAGGGGAATCAGGGAAGTCAGGCTTCCAAACCCACACTTGTTCAGACATCATTAATTCTTTTTATTCCTTTGATGTATCTGTCTCTAGTGACAGAAGCTCTTTTTTTTTTTTTTTTTTAAGAAACTCAAGTCCAAAAAAAAAAAAGAGAAAGCTTCAAACTGATTTGGAAACAACTAAGACAGGAGCTGCCACCACCATCCTGGAACTCAGTGAGAAGATAAGGACTCTGAGTGAAGAAAAGTCAGCCCCTAGAGGTCAGTATTACCATGTGACAGTGGCATGGGCCCAAGGTCCTGGGTGATGTATATAGTTTATTGGCAACAAAGCGAAATGCAAGGCCGCAGAGCCAGGCAGCAGAGCCAGGCAGCATAGTGGCCTGGCTGCATGCTGACCCGGCTGACCTCTGTTCTGCATGAATGGAGATACCACACAAACTACTAACTCCAGACTGGGTTCCCTTTCACTGTGAGCAGCAGAGAATGAATGAATAAGCCATTCTTTAAAGGAAAGTCCCTGAAGCTGAAGAGCTGGGCTGGCAGTGAGGGAAGGGCAGCGTCTAAGAAGGAAGACGCAAAGCCCCCAGGGATGGGCCTCTGGAGTGGGCCAAGGAGAGGAGCTCATCTAAGAGTATAGACAGGTTTGTAGATTCAGCCAGGCACAGGGAAGGAAACAATTTAATGTTCTAACAGGCAAATGAGCCAGAAATAAGTAGGGAAGGCTGGCTGGAGATAAAATCTGGGTGGTTCCAAAAATTTGTGATAGCCATTTTGGTTTAGATTTTTTTTTTTTTTTAAGTATTCTCTAAGAGACTATAAACACACATTGGGGCAGAGGGACCAATATTTCAGACAGTCATTAGTAATAATACAAGTATTAACATTTAATACTTTAATACTATGTGCTAGATATTTTGCTAAGTATTTCATGTGTATTTAATTCTCAGAAGTGCGTACATTTATGGATTCTACAAGAATAAGCAGAGGCTTAGAGATGCTGATTGCCTCACCCCAGGTTAGATGTGTCTGAGCAACACCTGGGCAGCAGCCTGCAGGCAGACATGAACCCCCGCCCACGTGCAGGCCCAGCTCACAGCTGGACTCAGTCAGGCTCCCTCACCTCTGCTGTGCCTCAGTGATGGCAAACTTCCTTCTGCCTGCTGGGTCTCTTATAAAGCTGTGATGGGGGGGGGGGGGCATCTTCCTTTGATATGTGTGGCGCTCTTGTAAAGCCAGGAACATGCCATTGTTCTTACTCTGGCTTCCTTTATTACTCATAAATAATTCTGGAAAAAGAGGAGGACCATGGAAATAAATGGAGGAGGAGAAAGTAGGCGATGTGGCTTTGGAAAGTGAGACACTCCCGGCATCCTGGCCTCAGGGTAAAGCTTTTAACATCAGTTTGGTTCTAATTTCCAGTTTTGAATGGCACTTTCCCGGGGTTACAACAGCATGTAACAGTCACCTTGAAACATACACTGAAGGTCAATTTGTTTTGCCCTTTCCACAGAACAAAATATAACTTGTGAGTTTGCCTTTACCACCATGAAACCTAAAAGAATAAACTCTATTAGAGAATATCATCCATTTAAAGGTCTTTGTTCTAAGATATCACAGCTAGACTTCACCTGGGGGGCACAACAAGAAGCTCATAGTGATTGTACAGCACATTAGAGAAAGTTCTCCAGCTCACTTGAAAGAAGCTTTCAACTTCTCCACTGTATTTTTAATCTAGTGAAAAAAGATATTATGGCAAGGTGGCTAATTCTCATTACTCATTTTTGACAAAAATAATATCACTTGCTATCTAATGATAACTTTGTCCCTTTGCTATTTTCATAGGTCAAAATTAAAATAATACTGAGGTACCAGGACTCTAATGGTTTAGGAGAGAATGGAAAGTATTAAATCCCACCTTTCCTTCTTTGCCCATTTTTTTCTATATTTTTGTTTAAAAACAAACTTCTAGTATGGGGAAAAAATCTACTGTATTATGAACAGATATAAATTTCAATAAAGCCAGGTTTTCCATGGTCAATTACGGTTGAAGACAGTGACTTCCTTTTGGACCTACATGTTGCTTCTCTTAGTTGGTACAGAAACTGAGTCAGTGGACTGAGGTATAGGACTCAAGTCTTAAATCAAATGAGCACCCATTCTTACTCTCCAACAGGTACCGTGCAGCCTTACCCTGAATTCCACAGCCCGGGAGACAGCAAGGCCACTGTGGTCCCAGAGCAAGAGTAGCTCTTATTCTCAGAGACTTTGGTCACCTTGCCCTCCTTATCAATTCTCTTCAAAGTCAAGTCTGGAAAGATGCTGATAACTCATTATACAATGACCCCCATTTAACCACAGAACTACCTCCCACATACATTCTCAACCAGAAAACCATCCCACCCCTAGTTATCTGCTGTTCTTTTCTAAAATGTTTGTTTTCAGTTCCCAGACCTTTATTTGCAAATGAGGGCTGAGGACTAAGGACTAGGACTGGTGACAGCTTAGAGAGAAAGAGGGATTCATTGGCACAAGTGCAAACAAACTAAGAAAGGGCCTGCCATTAGTCCTGGAGTGTGGTGGCTTCAGGGTCTCAGATATTGCTGTGTCTGTCATCTCTGCTTCTCTCCACACTGAGACTTCATTCTCTTCAGCAGGTTGTCAGATATGGCCAAAAGCAGCTACGGGCACCTTCCCTACGTCCTCCAGGGAAGACAGAACGCATTTTCCCAGCAGCTCTAGTTAGAAAAAGTCTAAGAAAAAACTCTGCCCTGGCATAGGTTGGGTACCCATGAGGGTCTGTGAATAATCTTTGTGGCCAGGGTAGGGAGCTCTGTAGGGCTGGACAAGCTTCAGCCCTGCACTCGCCAGTGGTTGGTGGTGTAAAGGGAAATAATGGTGGGGAGGGGAATGTTCTGACTGACAGTTACCGCAAGGCTGGGGTGGGAGAAAAGCATGTCCTTAGAGGAAGGGGTGGCCCATTACTGAAAAGAAAGAGTGGAGGACAAAAACCAACATGTCCAATACACTCTCAGTTGATGGTCAAATGAAAATATAATATAATGTCAGTGAGTCACCCATCCATGAGTACTTGTACTTTTTGAGTAGATTCTTTTTGACGAACAAAAGACCTTCATGATCCCAGAAATAAATGTCCAATTGCAGAATTTCAGACCCCATAAGAGATTGAGAGTGACCCACTTTGGGAAAGGAGTCCCCCGTCAGCCTCCATCGAGTGACACCATCGTCACCTACTCCGAGAGCATGCCTGCTGTAACTGTTGAAATTGCAAGAGGGGAAAACGGTGTTGATTCTAAATGACATGTTAACTGGATTAATATAAAATGACTTCTCCATTATAGTTGCAAACTGATGCCTGCAGTTCTAACAGCAGGTTAATGAAACATTTCCAGATGAATGAGAATTTCTTTTTCACCCAAATATGCTTTTTTTCCCATTTGGTTCACTTTCTAAGTAAGGCCGTATGTATGTATTAGGTTGCCATTCAGGTCCTCTGATCACAGGGAGGCTCCAGAATACTAGGGCTACGTTAAAGCACATTCGAACTGATGAAACAGCGACCTACCAAACTTTTTTCTCAACATGTAAACACAGTAAACTATTTTATTGGCTATGTACTTAAATTGCCTCCAAAGGAATAAATTATTTTGGTCAATGGAAAGTTCAACTGAAAAGAAAAAAAACCTTTATTGTAAAACTGGCACAGCAGGAAACTCACTCAGGGTCTCAGTGTTGTTTGCTGACTTGACTTGGTTCAAACACTCACAGCCCAGGGCAGATTCCTTCTGTCATTTCCACAGTCTGCACCTGAGGCGCAGACAACACTATTTACTAGCAGAACTCAGTGAAATGCCTGTCATACCCTTGCAAAGTGTGGGCCCACTTCTTGATAAACCTTAGTATGCAGGAACCTAAGGTTAAATTTCAAAATAATCTTTGCTTTCTTTGGCTTAGGAGGACAAAATTACTCTGCAAAAGCCCTTATTGACTACCAGTAAGTCCTGCTGGTGCTGGAGCTGAAAGCTCCTGTGTTTGACCAGATCAGGGACCAGATTTATAGGTTTCAAGTTAGCCTACAAAAGGGAATGCACTCTTCTGCATTTTCCTTTTTAGTTCTTTTTTTCTTACTATGCACAACATAGTACCTCGCCCCGGCTGGCATGTTCCCATTGTCTCAGTGAAAGCCATGTCAACTTTGAAATTATCTCTTTGTTTTGACAAGATATCCCCAGGTAGTGCAGGTACATCCTGGGGCAGGCTTACCCAGGACTCAGTGTGTGAATAGAGCCAGCCACATTTTGAGGGAAGGTTTGTATAATAGGATTGACATCGGTGATCTTTCAGTGACACAAGGCTGTTTTTAAACACTATCCATTAATTTTAAGAATCAAACTATTGCTGTCTTATATTCTTAAGAAAGCCAGGAGAGATATCTCTTTGCCAACATCCCAGAGCCAACTTTGAATCAACATTTTAAAAAGTATCTTTTGTCGTGAAGTCCTGCCCCGGGCACTCAGCCCACACTTTCTATTCCTCTTTTCATGTCTCCTCCTGAAAACTCCCTCAAGATTAAAGCTCCCGCTGCTTCCAGGTGTGAAGAAAACAGGGATTTGAAGGTGATGAAAATGTTCTGGGATTAGATAGTGACATCGGGTACATAAGATTGTTAATACAGGAAAACTACTGAACTGCACACTTGCAGATGGTTAACATGGTGAGTTTTATGTTTTGTAAACTTTATCTCAATTAGGAAAAACAGTTTCTAAAACAATCTACAGTAAAGTGTAATGACTAACATCCTGTCAAGTGTAAGTGTATTTTAATAAGAGTGCTCTGGACCTAAATAAAATCTTGACTTGGTAGTATTCCAAGCATTTAGAGAGGAGTCATATTAATATTTGTTGGAGTGAGGCCACTCTTGAATGGTTGTCCATTTGTGTCTAGGTTTTTTGAACAACACCATCCTTTCTTCTTCTACTTTCTCTCAGCCCAGCTCTTTGAGAGGCTGCTCATCCCGAGACAGAGAACCCATGATGTGACCAATAATTCTACATGCAACCTTCTGTCACAACTGAACACAAATATTTATTTTACCAGTCTACCTAGAGTTTCCTAAAAAAGGAACAAGGAAGGTCCTGGGAACTCACTGATGTAACTGCTGGGACCTTGTCAAAAAGCACCACTCGCCACCCATGTCATCAGACTGCGTGGGGCTCAGTCAGAGCACACGCAAGCAGCCTGCCCTCCCTCCTCCTGCCCTGACTGAAAGTGCCAAGAACTTTGGGAAAACAAAAGGTGGAGGTTCCCCACCTACACACGTTATTACCCCAGCAATTGCAGAAAAGGGTTTTAAACATCTATTAAATCCTCAGAGACAGAAATTATTCCAAGGTGGGGTATGTTGTATTTGAACCAATAAACACCAGCAATGAGCAACAGGGAAAATGAGAGAAGATGGGAATGATAACTTCAAGTATAGCTTTCCAAGTATAGCAAATCCCCAAGGAATTTTCATATTTACCTCATAGAAACAGCTTATAATTATCCTCATAATCTGCCGGTTTCATTCAGAGATTGCCTATCAGGCTGTCTTTCTTTTTTTTTTTCACTGAAGTCTCCCTGAAATAGAGCTGTTTTCTAAAATAGAACCCCGAAGCCAAAGTCTTCTCACTGATTTCAGGAGTTCCCTCAAGGACAAGCAACCATTCCAGGAACGCCTGCAAAATTTAGGGATTTATTGCACGAAGATCCCAAGAAATGTTATACAATATGTACCAATTTAGGGTGATTCTAATTTTTAAAAGGACATTCTGGAGATGTCTGGGTCTAAAATTCACTCATACAAAAACTAGGAATTGCTCAGGAATATGTTAGTTGCAAGTGGTGGAAACCAAAATGAAATTAGTTCAAGCAGAAAAGAAACCGACTAGTTCCTGAGCTGGGAGGAAGGCTGAGCATGGGGTTTCTGGGTTGCTCATTTGGCTCTTTCCCTATGGACCCCGTCTGAGCTATCACAGGCCCAGATCAAGAAAGATCCCCTGGCTGCCCTGGCTTAACAGTCTAGAGTGAACATCTGTCTATGCCTGCTCACAACCACATCCCCCTTTGGTAACAGAGGCATGATTTTCCTTGGGCAAAGGGTTCCTCTTCCTTTCACTGGAGTCCTGTGGGGCTGTTGACCATGGTGTCCCTCTCTCCCTTGACTCAGGGTAAGGCTGTGACCAGCAGAGCCAATCACACCTGCTCTTTTTCAGAATCTTGAATATTGAGCTGAGTTGAGTGAAGGGTGGCAGAATAACACTAGAGCTGATTCATCCTGGAGGCTGGGTCCTGACCCTTGAAGAAATTGTCTGGTAGCTTTTGCTCTCATTTTCCTAAAGCTGCCTTCCTTCATGAGGTCTGGTTGTTAAGCTTTCCTTCAATACGGAGAGCTTTCTTAACATCCTTCCAAAAAATCTTGTTTTTTCTTTGCTTAAAGTAGCTAGCATTGGCTTATAATACTTACAATCAAAGAACCTTAATTTATTCCAGCTCTAGGGAACCTCTCATGGAGCCTATGTGGAATGTCAGGGAAGAGATTTGACCCTATTTGTATCACATTCTTACCCACAGATGGATCACTGTGGCCAAGGAAATGGGATATTGTCATGGTCCACACCTGGGCCCTGTGCCGGAGGCAAAGGGGTAGGGGAAGTCATCAGCTACAAGGAGAAGGGACAGCTTTCCGGACAGAGGATAAATGCCTCCTACTGTCCCCTTTAATCTACTTTAGTTAAACCTTATAAGCTAGGAGAAGACATCCATGAGTTGAAGATCAGTTTTATCTCATCAGGAAAGTACAAAATTTCTCTTCTTTCTCTCCCTGTAATTTTCAAATTGCATAGTTAGGTCTTTCCTTTGCAAAAGGTCTGGAAATCTATTTATTTTATAATTAACAAAGGGTAAAGAATATCCACTCTGAAATTTTTGGTTGGGGTCCAGTATTTACTAGTTACACCAGCTGTGGGAATTCAATAATGTTGAGGTCCCCTCCCTCCTTTGTTTGTAAGACTAATTTTGGAATTATATGATGATCAGGAAATGGTATTCCCTTCCTTCTGTCCATCCCTAAGGAATGGTTTCTTTAAAAAGTCTGTGGCTTCTGTATCCAGAGAAGTTGAATGAAAGGGCACAAACCCCAGCTAAATGTCAGACAAGGCACATGAGAAATGGAGCTTGATCGATTTCAAAGATTTCCTCCTTAAGCGTGGAGACTACTTTGATTACCAGAAGAGTATGTGCTGTTTGTGAATGCTATTCAATAACTCCAACTAGAGCTAAGAAGGGAGATGCTTCCTTTCAGGGAACTTGCAGAGAAATAGTATGTGTTCCTTTGTGAAACTTCGGAAGATGCACATTTGTTCATCAACATAAAATGAACTGGAGAATTTGGGGTTGCAAACAATTGTCAGCCAGCTGCCAATACATGAGCAGCTATTCCTGGTACAAGCCTCTTCATGCTAAAGTAGAAAAAGTCAATTAAGTTCTTTCCTGTATTCCCCAGAAACTTCAATATTATTTTATTTAATGACTCAATGTTTCCTGATAGGATGTTAAAGTTAGAAGATGACCTCACTGGCTATATGGAAGTTTGGGGGAGCTTCAGCTTATCAAATCAGATTTAGAAAGGATGCATAGAACAAGATTCTGCTGCGCAAGTGGGTACCTTCTGTTTGAAGGCACAGGGCTCATTTCTGGCCAGTGACATAGGGTTAGATATATACTCTTACATACACATTAGATAATACCACTATATGCATTGTAGGCATCTGGAAGAATATTTGTTTTTAAAGATCTATTTCCTTGAAACAGACTACCCTGCCATGTCTCTAAATTCCTTAATCAAAAAAAAAAAAAAAAAAAAAAAACAGAAAACAAAATCCACAGGTTGATACTGGACAAAGAACATATAACTAAGAAGAAATAAAGAGAAAACATAAAAGGAACAGCATTACTCCTGATTTGCTTGATAAGCAGATGGATCCAAGAGATGTATATTAATTGTGTTGGCGCAATAATCAGTGCCTGCAGAACCTGAAAACAATATTGCTCCTCCACAGTGCTTTTCTTAACCCCAGAAATTATGGCTGAGACATTGCTCTTAGTTTCCACCTCAGACCTGGAAGTCCTGCCACACCAAGCTGTGCTCTCAACCTGTTCTATGCAAACAGTTAGAACATCTGCTCCACGAAGATGGCCTGGACATGGTCCAAGGGCCGCTGTTCTCAGCCACTCCTAGTGAATAAGGAGGAGGCTCTGTTCCTATTCCAGGGAAGTTTGCACAGAGTTTGGCAAACAAAGGAAGGAGGAGCCCTCAGCCACAAATTAAATTTGTATTCTTGTAAATTGATCAGTAACATAACTACAAAAGGTGAATTTCTGAGGCCAAGGAAATAAAAGGATGCAAGAGAGCTACATGATGCTTCCATGGGTAGATGAAAACAAGAATCCTTATGAATCCTCAAAGACAGAACAAGCACTTAGAGACTTAGGTCAAAAAGCTAAAACTCACTAAGTTCGATACAATTCTAGTATTGCCCTAACCCTTAAAAAGTTCATGAATGTATAAGATAATAGGATGGCGAAATTTTGTCACACTGAGCTGCCTATAACAGGATCTGACCTCAAGTTAAAGTCTCCTTCTCTAAGTTGACTCAAAGTATGTCAACCTGCTTGACAGCCTCTCCCAGTTTCTTGACCCCAGCTGACAAAAGTAACAATTTTAATAGATATTTGGGGTGAATAGCTCATTCTAACTCCAAATAGGTGGCAAAACCCCTGGTCTTATCCCAGGATGCTAAGTAAATTTCTGACAAAAAGTAGCTAATGTTCAATTTGCATTCATTTTATTTTTGTATGGTATGTCACCACCAGACAGTACTCATTTTCTTTTAAAGTTATATATAATGTTCCTTAATTTATGTGTAATTTTTATTTACTATTTTACTACTTTTTAAATATTTTATTTATTTAGTTTTAGAGATAGGGGAAGGAAGGGAGAAAGAAAGGGAGAAAAACATCAATGTGCAACTGGGGACCTGGCCTGCAACACAGACATGTGCCCTGACTGGGAATCGAACCAGTGACACTTTGGTTCTCAGGCACTCAATCCACTGAGCCACATCAACCAGGGCTTATTTGCTATTTTTTAAAAACTACTTGAATTTTAAAATAACTCTTTAAAAATATAATTTTACACTTCCAAATTTTAAAATTTCATATCTATATTGATCATATTATTAGAACTAAAAATCAGGACACTGCTTGACATTGTTCTAACATACAAAATTACATTCATACTAAAGAATATTTGAAATCAGGAGGTGTGCTACAGAATCCCAGATATATTACTGCTATATTTATAGTTCAAATAGGGTTGCATGAGAAAGTGGAAATGCCATATTGTCTAGCTGATTTTATTTGTGGATCTTAGTAGCTAAGAGTCTTGGGGTCTTAGATGGGAAGGTTAGTAGAATGTATATAATGAATGCCACAAATCCAACAGACTGCCAGCAGTCATTGAAGGAAACAGAGCTGACTACTCTAAAAGTGAGAATCGGTGCTTATCTACATTTATTGTATCAGAAGAGAAAATATGAGAATCAGACCTTATATAATCCACCTATATTGATGCTATAAATAACTTATTCAGATGCAAGTGGCTGATATTTTCTTTTTCATAGCCATAACTTTTCTAGATGAGTCCCAAGAGTCAGTAATTGAACTTGAGAAATTATATCCTTCTTTTGAGGTTGCTTTTGACCTGAAGCCAAAGGGATGTACTTTATTTAGCAGAAGCTGTGGGTTGTAAACAATGTGTATGTGGTGATATTGGCAAACACAATATACTTTAATTTATTTGTCAATAAAGCAGTACCAAGATGCTCAGAATTTACCTCAGGATAAATTCTTAAGGAAATGGAAACTGGTTTGAGGTTTTGTTGTTCTTTTCCCATGAACATATACTGATAAACACTCTTATTTATATTATATAAAAAGGCTTTGGTCCTTCTTCAAAACATTCCTGAAAAAAACTGATCAACCTATTAGCCTTTTATTGAATGAATTATATCAGCTTTCCTTTTGATTAAGGGAATAAACACTCTTACTCTTTTCTAATGACTGGTGTTACATGTATATTTCTATTTTGATAAGATTTTATTTGTATCATTTGTGAATTTAGTAAATGTATCTATTATATTCAGTCTTATGAAAGCTAAGCAAGAATGGAAAATATCTTGACTGAGCTTCAGATCAAGGAAGTAAAAAAAAAAAAACAAAAATAAAGATTACTAGAGAAATAAAATCCACATGAAATGAGTAAAATCCAACCTAACTGAAATGTTATAGTGCTATGCAGTTACTGGGAATTTCCCCTGAAGTGCTTCTTGGTCACTGAAGACTTTGTACCAGTTTTTCCCTCTTTCTAAACTGCCTTAACCTTTTACCCCTATCAGCAGCCCTGCCCCCTTTTTTCTTCTGATCCTTCCTCAGAGTGTCCTTTGGAACTACCCCCATCTCCACTAGCATCTCTCCACCCACTTCCTGGCCTTCCCGGGAGTTATGTACCCATAAACCTTGTGCACACTGCAGTCATAACATCTATCATTAACATTCCTTTGCTTAGCTTTCTTTACCAGTATACTACAGGTTTCTTGAAGAGAAACAGAAATAGTGTCTTTTTTCTTTGTATCCACACCCTAGTGCAGGGCCTGATGCTTCATGGTCATGAAATGTGGGATGGACGAATACTGAATCAAACTTAATGGGATTCTGTGCTGGTGTTCCACTGCTTAACATGTTTATGAATTACTAGGTGTTGGAGAGGGTTTGCTTATTAAGTTAAAATTTTAAAGTCAACCAGAGTGGCAGATGTACCAGGGAACAGAGTGTACTTTCAGACTGCCAGTGATATGCATGGGATCACTAGCACAGCCTACCTGGTCCCTGGTTGAAGGAGATCATCAAACCATAAAATTGATTTGAAGTATCACTAGTGCATCTGCACTGTATTGTAATAAGCTGATTTTGAGTTACGCTGTGACTCAAACCGTCACTTTACTGTTTCCATTCATGCTGATGTCATGTGCACATGTTTAAATGGGATAAAATCTAGCACTCAGGGTCCAAGTCAGAGCTTTGTCACTAAATTGGCCAGTCCTGTGTAACTAAACTGAACATTTGTTGCAAAGTCCTTTCTAATCTACTCTTTAAATTGGCTGGCCTACCTGCCCCATTCAGCTCTTTGAGCCGGCGCCCAGCATCCTTGCGTTGGCCGTGGTCTCTGCCTTGAGCCACCCTGACTCTGCCCAGCGTGCGAACCACTTCCTGACCTCTTCCTGATCTCCCCTGGCCATAGCACTAGTTGCCAATTTTATGATTATTGATTTGGTTCTGATACACCAGGTGACTTCTTGGATTCTTACTCATTCTGTGATTAATTGATATGTCCCTTGATGTATTTCTGCTTCCAGTTTTTAGGGGATATCCTCCCTAATCTTAGCCCAGCCCTCAGGATTCTCTCTCTGTGGCCTGATGGTCCCTTCAAGTTGGTCTTGTTTCCATAGATACCAAGATCTCTTAGGAATTTAACCTTCAGGGGTCTGATTGAAGTTGACGGTTGCTTATTTTCATTTAGATCTTGATTAACTAACTTTTGTTCCTTCGCAAATGGTCTTGTTGCTTTTTCTTAATCGTCTCAGTGCTTTACATTAAAGGTGGGTTAACTGTTCAGGAACACAGTTTTGGCAAAGTTACTTTCATAGTCAGAAGTACTTGATGGCTTCCCATTGCCTGTGGAGTAAAGTTTATATTCTTAGCCTGGCATTCAGCACCCTCCATGAATTGGTGTCAACATAACTTCCTGCATTATCTTTCTCGATTGATTTCTTAAAACCTCCTTTTACACACTCATATTCCTTCTCTCCATCACTTGCCTGACAAAACATCTGGAAGAAGCCCTCTATCTCCTTCTCCACTCCTGCTGACAAAATAACAAAACCCGTCTGATTGGTTTCACTTCGTTAGCATGATTACTTTGCCCAACTGAAACAGCCATGACTTTGTCCCAGGAGGATGCTTTCTCATTCTCCAAGACAACTACTCCGTACCTTCATATCTCTTCTCAAACTTCTGTCCCCTCCTCCACACTTAGACCCAGCTGATGACCTCACCAACAATTCACTGAGAATACACAGGTCATCAGAGACAGACTCTCTCATCTTTCCACCACTAAATCCAAATTCTCACTTAATGTTCTCACCTGTGTTTTCCTGACTGCCTTGCATTACCAGTGGGGAAAGCGTTCTTCCTCCCATTCATGGCTCTATCCTCCTACTAGTGCTCCAGTCCCCGTGGTTCCCACCTTCCTGAGTATGTCACTTATTTACCCTGTTTCACACTTGCATCATGTACTCTTCTTACTAGCTCATTCCTATCTGCATAGTTACATGTTAGTATGTCACCTCTCTGCAAAATCTTCCTATGATTTCCCATCACTCAGTATCTTTTCTCCCACTCTTCTTCTAAGATAAACAGTCCCACACAATGTCTTCACTTTCTCACCTTCCTCACTCTTGCTATTTAACCCACTGCAGTCTTGTTCTCTCTACCCCACTTAGGTGAGGGCATTTGACTGAAAGTGCTCTGATCAAGGTTCCCTTCAGACTGAATGTAAGCTTTTCTGTGCTCATCTCAGTTAAACTCAGAGCCTCACATGACACAGAAGACCACTCCTTTCTTCTTGATACATTTCCATTCTTGGCCTGTCATGAAACTACATGGTCCTGGTTTTTCTTCTTCCTTATTAATTACTTTTCTAATTTGTTGAATTCAACTTTATAAAACCTCCAAATGTCCTCAAGACCTAGTCCCAGGTCCCCGCCTCTTCTGAATCTTCCATTTTTCTCTGATTGTCTCATCCATTGTCATGGTTTTAAATATCACCCATAGTCTAATCATTCCTAAATTTGTATCTCCAGTCTAACTCTCTTCCGTTAACTCCAAATTCATGTTTTCAGGTGAACTTTTTATGTTTCGCTAACCCTCCCAACCTAACCTGCTTCAAACATGGTCTTCCCCTATCTTCTCCCATCTTAGGCAATGGCAGCACCCACCCTGTTATTCAAGCTAAACAAACTGGTAAAAGAGACATTGCAAATTGGGTTTAGTGAAGTAAAGAAAATAGAGTTCTATGATATATAAAATAAATGTCAGCAAAAACTGCTTCAAGAAGGACGTGACATTTCAGCTGAAGCATGAATTAGGAGAGGGAGCCATGCCCATCGTGAGGCACATGAACAGCTTCCTCCAGAAGGAAATAGCAAGTAGAAAGCTGTTTCAGGGAAACAGTTTGGTGTATTTCTATATAACAGTTACACATTTAATATTCCTGGAATGAAGTAAATAAGGGGTAGGTAGCAGGGAATGAGTGTGTAATGATAGGGCCTATATCAAATGTGAGTATTTCAATAGTCCAGGTGAGAGGTGGTGGTGGCTTGGACCAGAGAAGTAGAATTGGAGAGAATGGATTTGATTTTTTGTTGTGGTAGAAAATACATAATAAATGTTTATCACTTTACCCATTCATAGATGTACAGTTCAGTGGCATTCAGTACATTCGCAGTGTTGTGTAGCATTGCCACTATTGATATCCAAAACTTTTCATCATCTCCAACAAACATTCTGTACCCATTAAACAGTAACTCCCCCTTCCTCCCTGTAATCTCTATTCCACTTTCTGTCCCTATGAATTTGTCTGGTATAGGACTTTATAAAAGTGAAAGCATAGAGTATTTATCCCTCTGTGTCTGGCTTATTTCACTAAGTTAAGCATAAAGTTTTCAAGGTCCATCTTTGTGTCATAGCATATATCATTTAAAATTTCATTCCTTTTTATGGCTTTATACTATTCCATTGTGTGTATATGCCACATTTTTAAACATTTTAAGTGGATTTAATCTTTATTTTGGAAACAATCAGTGAGACGTGGTGATGAATTGAATGTGGGGGTGAAGGAAGTGAAGGTGACAAGAGTGATTCATTCCTAGGATTCTAACTTGTGAAAATAAGTGGCAGGAAATTAATTTAATAAAATGGGTAAGATTTGAAAAGGACCTTTCTTAATCAAAACTGAATTAGAAGTCACAACCTACTGAATGGAGGAGGACTGCTGAAGAATGAGGCCCCCACTGAGTCTTAAATAATAAATACAAGTTAGCCATTTTAAGAAATACACATGGGAGCAAGTTAAATACAGAAGAAAATTCCAAAAGTGTGGATCAAATAACAAAAGTATCAGGATTTTTGTTTTATTTCTTTTGCCTGGAATACTCTCCCCTAATTTCTTATTTCCCTTTCCAAGATTTTCCTGATCTTCAAGTCCCAGGTGAAATACCAGCTCTTCAGACCCCCCTTAGGCATTTATTTATTGTCTTTTAATGACATTTACCATTTTTAGCTTATATAACAACTTTTTGTCCATTTCTTCCCTATTATACCATAAACTCTTTGAGGGGGTATAATGCCCTTTGTATATATGTATCTTCAGGACTATTGCCTTGCATAAAGAAGACTATCTACAAGTACTGGTTTTTAGCAGAGTATCATTATCAGAAATGGGAATAAAAGATATTGTGCAAACTACTAAGTCTAATACAAGCCAAGAGTTTACAATAACTATTATTGCAAGATTATTAAGTTTTTTATACCAGAATTAAGTTGTACAATTATCTGATGCCATTGTGTTTTTGCAGCAGTGAAAGAAGCTTCTAAGTTATAGAGTAAACATCATAGAACTTTATTATCTTAAAAGAAAAAGTAGACAATTCTGAGATAATTAAGGGGCTGTTTTTTGTTGTTGTCATTATTATGTTCTGTTACCATGTAAATCTGACTACCAAAAAGATTAATTCCAGGATGCAAGTAGCAGTACAAAAAAGTACAAAAATAGTCATTTCTAACACATAAAAATTAGCTTAGTATCTAAGATGCTGACATTAGTTGATAAATGGCTTATAGCTTAAATAATCTATGGGAACCTGAAGTATTTACAACCATGTATGCAGATTTTAAATAAATAGGTATAATGGAGAAGATTTAAATGTTATCTTCTCTAATAGCTGGGATACCAGTAAAATTACTTGAAGCCACAGAGACTCAATCTGTCAAAATCCTAATAAGAATGTCAACAAATGTGGAAAACAAAAGCATAGTTGACAGCCTAGAAATATTCAATACACATCCCGATTTTCAAGAAAGAAGATGCCAAGGAGTGCAGTAACTATAGGACCATTGCTTTAAATTTCGATGCAAGTAAAATGATATTCCAGGTGATAAAAGAAAGGTTTCTATCTTATAAAGGCAAGAAATGCCAGCTGTTAAACAGCTGGTTCAGAAAAGGAAGAGGCATTTGAGATCTAATTGTGAACATTCACTGGATACTGAAGTGCTCCAAAGAATTTCAGCTCAGTTTATGTTTTACAGAATACAGGAAAGCCTTTGACTGCATGGATCATAAAAAGCTACCAGTTGTTCTAAAAAAATGGGTGTGGCTCAGCACCTGACTGTCCTGATGCATAACCTGTATTGTGGACAGCAAGGCGCTGTGAGGACAGAATGTGGAGAGGTGGAATGGTTTCTTACAGGCAAAGGTGTCAGACCAGTCAAACAAAACTCCCTATTTGTTTAATCTGTACACAGGCCTTATCACACAAAAAGCTGGGCTAGACTCAGAAGAAGGAGTAAAAAAGTTTGGTGGAAGAAATATTGTAACTTAAGATACGTAGATGACAGCATCTTACTGGCAAAAGTAGCAATGATTTAAAACAACTTCTGATGAAACTGAAAGAATAAAGTGCCAAAGCAGGACTGCATTTCAACATCAAGAAGACAAAGGTCATGACTGCAATAGAAATATATAACTTTAATTAGACAACGAAGACACCAAATTGTTAAAGACTTTGCTTACCTTGGTTCAGTCATCAATTCGAACAGACACTGCAGCCAAGAAATTAAGAAAAAACTGAGACTCAGACGGGCAACAATGGAAGAATTAGGAAAGATCGCCAAGAGCAAAGATGTGTCATTAGAGACCAAGGCTAAGATATCCATACCCTCCTATTCTCAGTTAGTATGTGTGGATGCAAAAGTTGGACAGTGAAGAAGGCTAGTAGGAACATAACTGATTCATTTGAAACATGTTTCATTTTCATGAGAGTTCTATCAACACCCTGGACTGCCAGAATGATGAACAAGTGGATCCTAGCACAAATTAAGCCAGAATCTTTAGGGGAGGCAAATTGACAAAACTGAAGCTTTCCTACCTCAGGCGCATCAGGAGAAGGCAGGGAAAAGACAGTAATGCTGGGAGAATGGAAGGCAGCAGGGAGAAAGGAAGACCAACAATTAGGTGGGTTGACTCCCTGAAAGAGCCACAGGCATGAGTCTCCAGGGGATGATCAGGGCTTCTGAGAACAGGGCATTGTGAACATCACTCATTCTTGGGTGGCCAGGAGTCTGAGCGTACTTACTGGCATGTAATACGCACAGCTCTAATGGTTCCCTTGGCAACTAGCAGTGTGGTCCTCTGACATCACCTTATCATTGTTGTCCAGTTTTATAAAAATGTGGCATTGTTTTATATGATGTCCTAAAGAGAACCTACATAATTGCGGGCTTTTAAAACAGATTTAGAAATCTGTATTATAATTGATCAAATGTGCAAAAAAAAATGTCAACAAACTGGTTAAACATAACCTCATGGTTCAGGGCTGGAAAAAGAAACAGTATAAAGTAGTTTATATGAAAATAAAATAACAGAGAAAATAATGCTCTCCATTGTTTAGAGTGACAAAGAATTGGCAGGAATCCAAATACCACGGGAGACAAGATTAATATTAAGTATATCTGTCAACATCCTGTTTGAAACTCTGAGCCAGGATTAGAGGTATCTAAAAGCACCTAAAGGGGGTTTCGCTTAAGAATGAGTCACATTCTCTGTAGCAGAAAGCCCAAAAATATCAGTATACGATGTTAGAAATCAAAGAGAACTTAATGACCATCTTGTCCAACTCCCATGAGAAAACGGGCCCAGAAAACCCTCTTTTCCGCTCTGCAGCCCTGGGAGGGGCCAGGAAGCAATGAACAGAACGTAGACTCTGGAACTATACAGAAATGTTTTTGGACCCCAGCTCAGTCACTCAGACGAGTCCTTTGCTGTCTCTGAGCCTCAATTTCCTCAACTGTAATGTCAGAAAAGCTACTTTTCAGGGTGGTTGTGAGATTAGGAATAATGTGCATAATGCATCTGCCGCATGGAGAACCAACAAATGCTAGATCTCGTTACCCAAAGCCTGAGGTTCGTGGCAGAGCAGGGATACCCCCGCCCCTGTCAATCTGAGTGTGTCTTCAGGGTACCTTTAAAAATCCCTGGTCAGCAGAGCTCCCCCAAAACAGGTGAGCAGAGAGGGTGGTACACTCTTCTATAAATACTTAGACCTTTAATAATCTGCAAATATCAAATGAGTCAGTATTGTATAAAATGCCAGATGGAACTTCCAATTTTTTCCAGGACTTCCACAAAGTAAACAATAGTTCAACACAAGGGGCCAAAACCTAGTAACTTCAGGAAAACACTTCTAAATGCTACTGCAGGAGTCTTTCCAAGCTGGAGCTTTCGTAACTAAGTAGGTGTGGGGATGGAGTATCAGTGCTGTACTATGTACGGCACAGTAGGTTTTGTAAATTATAAAATGACCTATTTTTTTTAACTCAGCAACACTGCTTTAAATGTATCTAACAGTTAAAAAAAACATCCCAAACCTTCAAAGACTGAATGAGTTACACAGAGAGGTAAAGGAAGACTCCTGAAGCCTTTATGATTTATGAAACAGTAAGGCACAGCTAACACGTTTATCTGTCCTGACTAGCTATCTCCATTGTAAGTGTACATGGCACAGAAATATGGGCCCCACGGTGCACAGGACAAACTTGATGAATCACAGGCCTTCTGATTGGTCAGACCTTTCAGTCCTATCCAATTTTATCTCACTCTTATTACAGAGTCATCAGCCATTGCATGTTAAATGAGGGTGGACAATTTAAGTTTCTGCAACTAGGCATCTGTTCTGCTGAGTGACTTCTTATGCTCATCACTTCGAAACTAATACTAATATTTTACAATGAAGTAGGATTAAGTCTATAAGGAAAAACCCTGTAAGTAGCTTCTCCTGGTTTCTACTTAGGCTGTCTCTAGGTGCCTAGAGTTGCCAATATGGTAATACGGATCTGGAAAGCTGAGAAAGGCAGGAGACACATAGGATTTTGGAACTAGAAAGGATTTTAATAAGGGCAAAAATTACCCTACAGGCTAAACCTAACCATCCAAAGTGTTTTGGTTGTTGTTACTATACATTATATATTAGATATTTGGCATTAGCTGCAATTATTTAATGATCAGATTTCACGGCACAGGCAGGATCCCCAGCTTCCCTTGAAAAGCTGGGCACTGGTCATCCTGCATCTGAATTCTTTCCTGTCAGCATTTGGTTAGAGCATAACAGTGGCGGCACCCTTAAATGCAGTCAGCTCTCCCCAGTAGCCCCATCTCCAGTCACTCCTGATGAGCACCCAGGCCAGCCTCCACTCACCTTCACAGCTCCTGATCCAGCCCAAACCCATATTCAACAGAAGGGGGAAACCAAAGCACAGAGAGAGTAGGAGGCTGAAGCTAGCTCCAAAGACCGATCTACTCAGCTACACCTTTTCCCATTTTAGAAAGTCTATAATGAATGTTAGTTTTTTGGCCACTTCCTAAGAGATAAATGCAAAAATACAATCTAAAGCAAGAGGTGTAAGAAATTAAATACTTAGGTAACAATTAGTGCTCCCTCACACAAAATATTATTGATTACTAGTTGCTACTTAGCTTGATCTTAGGTCACAAACATATTCTTAGAAGGAGGCTTAACTAGCTTTGTGTAATTTTTCAAAAATTTCTAAATTGGTTTTATTTGGATTTCAAATGTTAACATATTTGAGTGTCTTGGAGAATTCAGGAAATTTAAATTCCTAAGCCTTTCTTTAAAAGGTTCTGATTTAGTACACTTGTGTTGAGATGCAGAAATTTGCATTTTTGATGAGTTTCACCGGTGTTTGTTACATTTACTCATCAAAGAGCATTTCTTCAGTTCTGATCTTAAGTTCCAAACCTTAATCAGGATACTCTGTACCCCTTCATTCGGAGAACAGAAGTTCCCTGTGGTTCTTGACTCTTTTCTTTCTTTTCCTGTGTTTTCTGCTTTGTGGCTTATGAAAAAAAAAACAACAACAAAGAAGTTATCGTGGCTGGTACAGTATGAAGGACCTAAATGTAATTACCCAAATGTAATTGCCCAAGCTGAGTGTTTTTTTTACTATAGTGACCAAGTTACTGATATACAATATCTCCTACCCATTCTACTGACTTTGCTCCTCTTTCTATAGAATGCTTCCTTTGAATTGAGAAAAAAATTCAATTCAAATGGAAAACAAAAATTTCCTTTAGTTTTAAAGAACCAAGCTTATCATAACTTTAGTTGGAAACTTCCGGTCTACTTGGTTTGTGTTTCTGCCCTACCTTTTCTTCATTAAAGGTTTTATATTTTATCGTCTACACCTTTTAAACAGACTTTTAATATAACTGAGCAAATGAAATAAATCCTGTTACATAGCAGGTCCCTCACATGTCACCTGTATCTGTTTCCACCAAATTGAACTACACCTCATATGCTATATTATATCAGAATCCTTTTAAGTTTATCTTATTTGCCGCAATTTTAAAGAGAAGAAGTATATACTCAGTCCAAAAAAGTAAAAGAAAAAAAAAAAGAAAGAAAGTTTTTTAAAGGACTAAGGTTGCCAAAAAGGAATATATATGATCTGTCCCCAATTAATCCATGTTGAAACTCTGCAGAAGTAAAACCACATTACAAAAGATAAAGAAGAAAGACTTCATCAAAGCATTGAGTTGAATTCCCAGTAGGATAGTTCTGAAAGTGGAAGTTAAGCTTCTCAGGTTATGAGTAAGAGAACACAGTAATTCTTGCTGTGAAAGCAGGCATATATAACCAGGCTACCCTTTTAACAAGACATAAGAACTTGGAGAAATTTTAGCATTATTTATGGAACTCAAATTTATGTATATATGGAATGACACAATTTTAGAAGCTGGAAATATGCCTATTTAGTGTTTTCTTTTTTCAATTTTCTTCCTAGGAGTTAACCATCACAGAATTTTCTCATTCCTTCTTTATCTGTCAAAACTTTGTATTAGAATGGGTGTTCAGCTTTATGAAAACACATTTTTAAAAAACCATTTGAGAATGTGAAAATACTTAAGCCTTTTTCAGCTTCTAATGTATCTTATCTCAAAAGTAACTTTTATCATACTACAACATAGATTAAAGTGCTACAGAAGTAATTAATTGACACAACTGTATCTAGTAATTGAGACCCTCCCTGATATCAAATGAGAAGCTTAATAATATACTGGGGAGTATAACAGCAACATCTTGAAAGCATTAACTTCGGCTTTATCATTAACATAGGAATTTAGGAGCCAGAGAGCTTAAAAACATGCTAGAGATTATTTCAATGGCCCGAATGGATCCCTAATATTGTGCAAATATCAGTCAATAGAAGAGGAAATCCGTGTTAGTTAATTCAATTCAGAGTTGCCCATATAATAGCATGACTGATTATACATGCAATATTTTTTTTAAAAAAAGAAAAACCCTGAAATATGCCCTACTTAAGGCATAAGTAGTCCTGCTTCACAGGAATGAGCAGGAGGGGGAAGAAGGGGGAAGTAGGATAGAGAGGAGATGGGCAGAAGGCTGACTGACCCCAGGAAATGCCCAGATGTAGAAGGTCCAGCCTTCCAGCCCCCAGCTCCGCACAGAGCACGCCTTCCTCAGCATTGTTCTGACTGAATGGTTCCAGGTAAGTCTACAGCGACTCAGTACCTAGGACAGAATTACAATTTTCTAAATAACCCCTGTGGCCCTAGGACCTAGGGGTCATATATAATGAGGACCGATATTCACTGTGAGCAAAGGTTCCTGACCTCAGTTTTGCCTTCTTTGTGGTAACTGTTGTGGATTCCAAAGCAGTGATAATAGCCAGAGAGTGGGCTTCTTAGAGTCAGCAATCTTCTTAGGAAGAAAGTAAAAACTTTTTAAATAAGGAACAAGTCACAGACATGTTTTGAAATTTAGTTCAAATGTTACAGAATGCTAATCATTTTAAACTGCAGAGTAAAAGGTTAGAATTATGTCTTTATTTCTGCATTTTGTGGGGAAGCAATTATTTTCCAATTAAAAAAAAAAAAAGCAATGCTTTAACACAGAGATGAAAAGAGGACTGAAAAACAACCTTTCTAAATAGCCTAAGAGAGGAAGAGGTACAAGACAAGCAGTGGAAAGTTGAAGGCACCTTTGGGAGTAGAAACCCTGGTCCTGTTCTGAGGCTGAGCCCCATCGAGCACACAAGGTTTGCAGGACACGGGATGTTTGGACAGTTTCTGCGACAACAGCAGGGCTGGCTTAGTCATAAAGCTGCTCTGTCAACAAGCCAAGGGTCCGCTCCTGAACTTGAAGGGAATAAACAGAGCCTCTCAGCTGCCAGCCATAAGTGCAAAATGTCGTCATAAAGATAGATAGATGGTTGGTAGGTAGATAGATAGATAGATAGATAGATAGATAGATAGATAGATAGATAGATAGAATGAGAAGAAGGAGCCTTAAACCGCTGGCCATTACAACCCAATCATCCAGTATAGAATGTGGTGACTCAAAGCTCATTTGTGGGCTTGGGTGACCTCAGTTTAAAGACTCAGGTGTGATTTTGATTTTGCAGGACCAGACTCACAATTTGTAGTGTTTTTAAAAATTATAAGTTATCGAAACAACCTGCACATTTATCTTCAAATATTTACCCAATCCCCTGAAGGTGGGCATGTCCCATAGGACCAGCCATGGGTATAACCATGGGGTGCAGGGCCTGAATCCTGTGTGAGCCCACAGGTCTCTGCAGTGGTTACTCTCAGGTTCATGTTTCCATCGACACTTATGTGATGGAGTCAGATCCTGAGAGAAAACAGCTCCAAAATGAAAACATTCACAGGTGTTTAGGATAGCATGCAGGTTCTTCTGTTATTTGTCAGAGACATTTTAACACTTACCTTGACTATCTCATTCTCAGAAGAAACAAGGGAGACAAACAGAAAAGCAGGGTTCCAAGTCCCACCTCTGCTGAGTCTAACATGTGGTGTGCCTCGGTTTCTTCATTGCTCTAAAGCTGGATTAGTGCTATAAGCTTTTGTTGAAAAAAACATATGGCAACTCCTGCACCATTACTTCAGCTCCTTCCTTTTCCTGCAGGTATCTGTCCCTTTTAGATACGCTATACATACCAAGCAGGGTCACATAATTTAACTCACCCTAAACTCAAGTGGACCAGTAAAATGGAATTATGGTTACCCTATTAGTTATAAGAAAGTAAGTACTAAGGCCAATCCAGATTCAGGGATAGGGAGCCAGATTCCACCTCTTTACAGGGTACGTCTGGTTCACATTTCAGAAGAGCATGTGGGATGAGACACATTGCCCTGGACATCTTTGGAAAATATGGTCAGCCACACATGGCTTGCTACGTAACCCAATTTTGAAGGTCAAAAGCTGAGTATAGCCTGTTGGTATTTTCTTTGTAACAAATTCCAATTCCTCCTCAGGCAGACAATTGCTTACAGTGGAGTAGTACAAAGGATTTTGGGATTCAGGAAAACAAAAGAGAAAAGCATATTAAATAGTGTAAAACATAATCACAAGTGTACCTACGACTCACAGAAATTGACAAGGTTCCTGAGCCAGGACTCTGTGGTCCTACAGGCTTAGCTAACAAGTGAGAGGGGTAAAGCAGACTCTTATATTTAATTACGTTTTCCATAAATTCATTTTTTAATAAAGCAGTATGGGATAAAAGCTGATGTTGCTTTATGGCTCAAGTCTTACTAAATAGTTGGCCTCTCTTCTGAAAAAGGACTGACTTGAGAAAAACTTTAACTTCTGGGTTCAGAATAAAACTTTTTTCCTAGAGAACACATCATTTGGTTGAAAAAAATGTTTAAGTCTGTATCAGTTATTTTTTAAGCAGAAATATAAATTACTCTAAATAATAAGACATAATTTTATACAGTGAAGAAAACCATCAACAAAATGAAAAGACAAACTACTGATTGGAAGAAGATATTTGCTAATGATACACTGACAAGGGGTTGATATCCTATATATATATAAGGAACTCATACAACTTAACACCAAAGAAGCACACAGTCTGATTAAAAAATGGGCAGAGAACCTGAATAGATGCTTCTCCAAGGAGGACATACAGATGGCCATAGACATATGAAAAGATGTTCACCATCAATAATCATCAGAAAAATGCAAATTTAAATCACAATGAGATATCACCCCACACCTGTCAGAATGGCCATCATCAATAAACCAACAAGTGCTGGTAAGGACAGGGAGAAAAGGGAACCCCAGTGCACCATTGGTGGGAATGCAGACTGGTGCAGCCACCATGAAAACCAGTACGGAAGTTCCTCAAAAAACTAAAACTAGAGCTACCATATGACCCAGCAATTCCACTTCTAGAAATTTATCTAAAGAAATCCAAATTACTAATTTGAAAAGCTATAAGCACCCCTATGTTCATTGTAGCATTATTATAATAGCCTAGATATGGAAGCAACATTAATATCTATCAATAGACAATTGGATAAAGAATATGTGGTACATACATACAAGGAATATTACTCAGCCATAAAAAAATGAAGACTTACCATTTTGAGGATGGAGCTAGAGGACAGTATGCTAAGTGAAATATGTCCAACAGAGAAAGACAAATACCATGTTATTTCACTTATACATGGAATCTAAAAAAATAAGTAAGTGAACAGACAAAACAAACAAACTCAGATACAGAGAACAAACTTATAGCTGACACATGGGAGGGGAATGGGGAGTGGGTGAAAAATGTGTAGGGATTAAGAAGTACAAACTGGCAATTATACAATCACAATACTATTGACTGTATTCACTATGGTGCCCACATACAGAGTCCAGTCAATAACACTGTGATAACTGTAGACAGTGCCAGGTGGGCACCAGACTCACTGGGAGATCACTCCATAAGTTATACAGATGGCTAACCACTGTGCTGTACCCCTGAAACTAACATCATATTGAATGTCAACTCTAATTGAAAAAAAATTTAATTTTTAAAGTCTTTGATAAATCAAAAAAATAGACATGATTTAAATTATAGTCAATTTAATTGCACTCAATAAAATTAAGTATCTACTTACAATAAACAAAAAAGATGTATTCCTTGCTTTCATGAAGCTTATATAATGAAACTCATTCCATGTTGTTCTGAAATATTCCTCAAGAAATTAAACTGGTTTGTTAAATCATAACACTGCCAAGTAATGGTATAAAAAAATCATTCTATTACAAATGGCAAAAATCAGAATGAGATGAATAATCATCAGTAATTTCCAGTTATTTTAGATAAACCTAGGTTAAAGATGGAATGCTTAGGAGGGTATCACTAAACCTAGCTCTTATTTATATTTTTATTAATGATAAGCAAGTTTTACTTATAAGATGTGTGTGTGGTGATGTGCACATTGTCACATTATACTCAGGTCCCCACTGAAGTTTACTGATTAGAAAAGTGAACAAATACAGTCTGAAAATTAATAGAGAAAACTGGTGAGCCATTAATGTAGATAAGAAAAGCAAACACAATTGAAATTAAACCAAAGATCATTAAATAATTACTGAAGATTGAGAGAAGAGAAGGTCCTTTTTGCACCAGTTTCAAAGAAACCTTAGGGAATGAGCATAGCATCCAAGACTCTTCCTCCTTGGAAGAGTCTTCCATTTGGAAATCAGTCGACCCTTCTTTTATCTATGCCCTGTCCACACATTTCTGATGGTTCATCTCAAACCCCACCACTTTGAGGCTACTACAATATTCCAACCTTATTTTAACATGGATCCTCACCGACATACATTAACTCAGAGCATGCGCTTCCTATTTTGGTCCTTGATCATGTTCTATTTTGTATCATTTCCCAATTGTTGTATTCATAAGCTTTTAAAAAGCAGCACCCAAGTACAGAAGAAACATATCTACCTTTAGGACTAGAGGTCAACAACAGGAGAGTCAGAGGAGAAATGAGTAATTTTGTTTTCTCAATATGGAAACATGGCCAGTGAAATGAGGTACGAAGGAGAGTATTAGAATGGGGAGAATGAAATCTGAATTTCCTCCAAGCTTTTCTTTTTATAAAGATCCTTGGGGCATGTTCCTACACCAAGGCCAAAGTCTCAAGTGGGCAATGCTGACCAGGTGACATCCCCAGTCTTAGTCCAGCAAAAACAAGCACAACTCAACTTTCCCTGACCTCCCTGCCACGTACACATCTTTCCCAGGGGGTTGGAAGCCCAGTGCTGCCCAACAGACAATGGTCTTAAACGGTTTGGGCAAGGTGGTCAGGGAGCTGGCAGATAGTTTGCTTCTCAACTAGGTGAATACTAATGTACGGGAGGAAAAGTTTTTCCTGTACCCTCTTAGGTTTAGTGACTGGAGCCTGCAAGTTAAACTAACAGACAGGTAAACAAGAAAAAAGTGTGAAAATGCATTTGATGTTAATACATAGGCATTTTCATAGAAAAAAATGAATATCTCTAGTAAGTGGTTAGGCCCGACAGCATATATACCATTTTTAAGAAAGGATGATACATTGAAGACAAAAGAAAAGGGGTTTGGGCTTTTGGAATGGTAAATTGAGGGAAAGTAAACAAAAAGGAAATGTAATCCCAGATAAAGGTCATTTAGTAGATGTGTTTACACAGATTAATCTGGGCATCAACTCCCTATCTCCAGTGACAATAATGGTACCTGAGAGAGGGCACCTGTCTCAGGGGAAATTTGCGCTCTGCTTTTAGGCATAAAAGGGGAGAGGGCAGAGAGGCCTTCCTCTATCTCCTGTTTCTCAATTTCCTTCAGCTCCAAATAATCAGTATGCCAAACCAGCGTATTTGGAGTTAGCATGCTGATCCCTTCATTAGCTACCAGTTCAAACCTGAAAAACTCTGTCCAATCATTCATTCAGTATCTTTTAAGAGTGTTTTCAAAAGAATGATCCTGGGACTGACTGCATCAAAATGAGACAGTGCTTGACACAATAAATGGTAATCATTACTTTATTTTAAATGATAAGAGATACAAATTCAGAATCATGAGTCTACCCCCACCAGCTGAATTAGAATATCTGTGGTGGGGTGGAGGGTGCAGAATCCACATGTTTAAGAAGCTTCTGAACAATTCTCGGATTTTTGGTTTCTTTGCGCATTGGGCTATTTCATGCAAGCAGTGAGGAATGGCTGGAGCTGTGTGGTAGCCTCATTTCCATGGGGGGACAGGATGTGGTGGAGTCCACCATAATCCTCACTAGCCCCCTTCACTCCCTCATAGTTACCGGACTGGCCCAACCAGGAATTTATATTCAGCCCCTGGTTGAGAGCCTTCTGGGTTTTATGATGAGAGAGAGCCAGCAGCCTCTCAAATATCAGACTTGCTAACAGATGTTTCTGGAAACCGCTTCTGCCTAATTTTCTTCAGGTCAGAAAAAAAAAAAAATCAAGTTAGAAAAGCAGGGACTTTCATATGGCAGATGGCTACATTTAGTCTCTTGGGACCTGGGAACGGCTCCAGGCCTTCTCTCTAAGTACACCAAAGGGCTGCCTACAAGCTTGTCCAGGAACCGATTTCCAGAGCCTCATCCATGTTTGACGGCTAGAACAAGGTATCGATACAAAACATCTTTGTATCACCTCTCACACAGCTGCTGAGAAGTCATTAGGGAATTTAAGAGGCAAAATGAGGACCCGTTCCCAAGACCATGTTAATTCTGACCCCCCGGGAACAGAGGTCAGGGAAAATGTCACAGGAGAAAGACAACAGGACTGGGAAATTAATGACAGTCTACATCAGATCAGTGACTCACAGTGAAGCCGCTGCATACGTCCACGTGATCAGAGCATATTTAAATATTCTTGCAAGGAAGCTGATTATGCTTATCTCTACCCAAAATACAGTATTAACAAATATTTCATTAATAATATTAACCAAGGTTTTAAGCAAAATAAAAATTACCCATAATCTTACTGCTCCAACAAAACATTGTTTTTTCATATTAGATCCCTTTGTACATATACACATAGTTTTATATTCAAAATATTATATTTTGTGTTCTGCTATTTTAATAAGGTTTTTTCAGTTTTAGAACTGTTGGGTTCTTAAACATGAATCAATTGTGTATATAAGAGAATAATTATTGAGGAATATAAATCTTCCAACCATAGTAGCCAAATAATCTAGAAAAACCATGAAAGCAGGAAGCTATAAAAAAGGTTTTTTCCATTTTCTTGGATCTGGGTCCTGACATTCACAACATACTTGCTAAAATAACAAAAAAAAAAAAAAAAAAAAAGCAACCTTCCTGCCCTCATTCAAAATTTATTATATGCTTGTCAGTTCACTCTCATAAATGTTCCTTACTTGGTCGTCATCATCCCCCATTTTCACATCCCTTCCATCCATGTGAGTCCATGGAACACAGATCCTACTTGGCTGTGAAAGTCAAGTGATGCACCTATGATTGGCCTGGCCTTCAGCAGAGCATTCCATACCCTGCATGACTCTGAAGTGAGGAGTAAATACCTACCAGCTTGCTGCCTGCCATAGCTACAGACAATTCTCTGGGTTTGCGGCGCACCATAGAAGGAATAATCTGCTGGGCAATTAGCAGTGGGATTTTTATAAATGATGACACCAGTTATTCTGGGCAGGTAGAACCTGTGGGGGGTCAAAATTCCTCCTGACCTGAAGTTGTTCCAGAGCACGTGACTTTAACTTTATAACCGCTATTTAACTGTATCGCCTCTATCAGTCAACCCTCATGTGGTTGCAAGTGTCAGGCACCTGAATTCAAGTGGCTTAAATAAAGAAGAGAATGTACAGACTTTTGAAATAAAAATCACAGGCATGCCTAGATCCAGATGCCTGGACGATGTGAATGGGGGCCAGGACTCCGTCTCATCCTGCAGCCCTGCCTTCCACCGCAGTGGCTCATGCTCAGGTGCGCTCTTCCCCTCTGCGGAGAGGCACAGGCCAGCAGCTCCACGCTGACATCGCACATGCTTAACAGCCCCCGTGTGCTCAGAATGCCTCTTTTAAAACAATCTCACCCAAGTCCTGTAATACACTCTCCTGGGGGAACTTTTTTAACATAAATCGTTGTGATTGGATGATGAAAATTTTGGATGGGCCAGCAGAGCCTTGTGTAAGGTCAGCAGTACCCAAATTATACAGCCTGAGAACAGAAAAGGGAGATGCCCAACAAAAACTGGGATGGCATTGCTAATAACAGGACTACCTGACAGAAACACAAAAATCGCTCTCCACCACAAACAGAAATGCTAAAAACTTGGTCTCAAGGCTGGTCTTTTGTGACAAAATTATAAACCAATAGTTTTTTAAAGAGATTTTAAAAAGACACCAGAAGCTTCTATTAAAAACTGTTTTGGCTCTAAAGTGGCAGCCGTTTGTTAACATTACATTTCAAAAAGTGGATTTCGTTATGATAATAAAAGTAACTGTGACAGGTAGAGTACTGATCCCTCCCCCCATCACCCCCAGAGACGTCCTCATCCTAAACCCTGCAACCTGTGGCTGTGTCACTTTACACGCAAATGGGACTTTGCAGGTGGGATTAATGCGAAGATCCTTGAGATGGGTAGATTATCCTGGATTATCCACGTGGGCCTAACGTGATCACATGAGTCCTTAAAAGCCAAGAACTTTGCCTGGCTCTGGTCAGAGGGAGGTGCGTCCATGGAGGGTCAGAGAGTTGCAATGTTACTGGCTTTAAAGATAGAGAAAGAGAACCAAGTAGGGAAAATGGAAAACCCTAGAAACAGATTCTCTCCTAAACTGCCAGAAGGAGGCTGCCCCACCATCACCTGACGGAAGCCCACTGAGACCACGTTGGACTTCTGACCTACAGACCTATAAGATAGTCAGTGTGTGTTGTTTAAGCTGCTGTCTGTGGAATTTGTTAGACCAAGAGCAGAACACAAACCCAGCAGCTATTTGGGCCCTTTCACACATCCTGCAGCCTAAATTCTCGGGACATGGCTCAGACTGAAGAAGCTCATTTTGGCAGAGACATTTATTTAATGCCCACTGCATATACATGTCACCCACCATTCCCAGTCTCTGTGCAGTTAGGTAGGGTCATATGATTTTCTCTGGCCAATGATCTGTGACATTAAGTAAATGTGTCATCTCCCAGGCTAAGACAAGAAAATGCCCCAGCACGTACTCCCCACTGTGCAAACCGGAAGGCTAGTGTTGAGATGGTGGCAACACAGCAGACATCCTGGGTCCCTGAGACATGGCTGGAAACAAGTGGCCAGGACAACCACTGGACTGGCAAAAGACTTACATGAGTGAAAGATAAATTTTTAGGTTCTAAGTCACTGGAGTTTCCAGATTTATTTGTTTCTGTAGGATAACCAAGTCTACCCTGAGGAGCAGCGTACTTACATAGAGTAAGGCCATCCCAGGAGACAAAGGGTCCACCCTATCAAGTTTAACATGGAAACTATTTTCTAATTCTCTCTCCCTTACTAATCTATTAAATTGCAATTTAATAGATTTGTGCCTCACTTTCCCTGTATATACAATTTGGAGGCATGTAATTTTACATAGCACTTGAGAAAACATTGAATATTATGTCAATGACTATCTTATTTGTGTTGTTCACATAATACAATAATGAATTTTAGTTTAGAAAATAAAAGCTTTACATTTTATTAGGGAATAATTTTTGTTTTTCTGTCATTGACTGCTAATGATAATGCAGATACTATGCTTTAGTGTCAAGTTTATATAATGAAATTTTATATTGAAATGATGAAATTTGCTTTTTTCAACTAGTATTTTGCATTTAAGACATTTGCCAAGATATTAATGAACTGTAGCAAAACAGCATGCTTATGGCCATCAAAAGTTACAGCTGATAAGAAAAAGTAAACTTGCAGTCTGTAATGCTTTTCTTAGAGGACTGGAATGCAAAAAAGTAAACCAAAAGTATAGCCTATTTTAAATAAACTAATGGCTGAGTATTTTCCATTTAATCATTCAAGGTGATAATAACAGCTCAAGGAGAGACAGAGATTACCCGATTCCTCTCCTCCGCTTGATGGAAGAGAAGATTGAGGACCACAGAAACTAAGTAGTCACTTACGCCAAGTAGCCAATAGGAAGAGAGAGAATCCCTGAGGGCAAATGTCAGGGCAGGTAGAAAGTAGCTATTTTTCAAAGGGGGAGCTAGAGTCACATGCTCACACATCACTTTTTTTTTTTATTATGGTAAGGTATACACAACAGTTAACCATTTTCCTATGTACAATTTGGTAGCATTGCTAAGAGCCACATTCCTGTGCAACTGTCATCACCACCAGCCATCTCCAGACCTTGTCCCTCACCCCAAAGTGAAGCTCTGGACCTGTGAAATAACTCCTCTCCCCAACTCTTGGTAACCACCATTCTGTTTTCTGTATCTGCAATTTGACTATTTTAGACACCTCCTATAATTGGAATTACAGAATATTTGTCTTTTTGTGACTGGTTTATGTCACTAAGTATAATGTCTTCAAGGTTCATCCATGCTGTAGCATGTACCAGTATTTCCTTCCTCATTTGGGCAGAGTAGTACTCCACTGGGCACATCTACCACATTTTGTCTAGCCATTCATCTGTCTGTAGACACTAGGGTGGTTGTCACATTTTGGCTACCGTGATTAATGCTGCTATGACCTCTGGTGCACAAAGTTATCTGTTCAGCACCTTCTTTCAGTTCTTTTGGGCATATAAGTAGGAGTAGAATTGTTGGTTCATATGGTAATTGTTTCTTTTTTTGAGGAATTGCCATACTATTTTCCACAGAAGCTGCACCATCTTACATTCCTACCAGCAAGGTACAAGGGTCCCATTTCTCCATATTCATGCCAATATTTGATGTTTTCTGGGACTTTGGGGGCTATTTTTGCTTTGTTTGTTTTGATCATAGCCATCCTAATGGGTATGAAGTGTTATCTCATTGTCATTTTGAAAAAAATTACATCTTTTTACCACTGAGAAGTCTTAGCCCTGCCTCTTTTTTTGTTCATTCCTATCAATTGGAAAATGACAGCCTTGTCACTTACAAGAGGAATTATAACAATTAACAAAGTCCAACTAACCTGCAAGTTAGCGATCATTTTAATCCTTTTAAATTAACACAAGTAAATAAAATAATCCATTTATTTGGGGGCAAATTTTTTCAAATTTTCTCTTTTAGAACAAATTGAAGTGTTTCACCTAACTTAAAACTTCAAATTTAGATTATAAATTTATCTCAAGTAACTTAAAATATTAAATTAAGTAACTGAACATTTTTTGCATTTTATGTTGTCAGCTACTACAATTCAGTGTCAATATTACAGTAGTTTTAGATACAACAAAATCTTTTTTGTTTTTTCATTGCTTTTAGACAGAGAAGAATGGAGAGACAGAAACACAGATATGAGAGAGAAACATCGACTGGTTGCCTCCTATATGCACCTGGACTGGAGATCAAATCCACAACTTAGATATGTACCCTGACCTGGAATTGAACTGGCAACCTTTTGGTCATGGGATGATGCTCCAACCAACCGAGCCACATCAGCCAGGGAAGATTATGAGAAAATCTTTCAATTAGCCCTGGCTAGTGTAGCTCAGTGGATTGAGCATGGGCCTGCCAACCAAAGGGTCAATGGTTCAATTTCCAGTCAGGGCACAGGCCTGGGTTCCAGGCCAGGTCCCCAGTAAGGGGTGCATGAAAAGCAACCACACATTGATATTTCTATCCCTCTCTTTCTCCCTCCCTTCCCCTCTCTCTAAAAATAAATAAAATCTTTTTTTATAAAATCTTTTTTAAAAAAATCTTTCAATCACTTTCTTTTTTGAGGGACTGATATAGATAGATGGTAAAGTCTGACAACTATTTCAAAATTTAACTTTATATTGGATTTATCTTAATCAGCTATTATAAGTAATTAAAAGTTTCATCTTAATTTTACTTCAAAAGGTTTTAAGTTTCCATTAAGTGCGCTACCAGCAGCTAAAACACAGCATGACAAATTAAATCACTGAAAACCTTTGGGGTGATGGTGACTCTTCTCTAAATGGCACAACCAAGGGAACCTCTAAGAATCCTTAAGCCTTCTACAATCACTATTACTATATACTATATAGTAATTACTATAAGGTGACAAGCTAGATATCTGATTTGGTTACCCATAGCATTCTGCTTCTCTGGACACAATGGGAACAGTTTATTAACTCTGTAGATAGGGCAATCAGGCTGTAATAAACAGGAAGTTTATTTGTGAAGGAACGCAAGGAGATCATTGTCTACTAAATGTTGGTGCTTCCTAAGAATATAATCACAACTCAAAGTGGCTTAATGCATCATTTTGCTCTCCCATAAAAGAGTCATGCCATCTAATGCCTCATCTCATATGCACACTAATTACACATTTCACATCTTATCCAGCTCTGGGAGAGCTACCTTTATGGTTCCTCCCCAGGATGGATGGTTATTTTGAAGAAGAAAATACTCACAACATACTAATAGTCTAAGTCCAGTCATTTCTCCTGATCATGTAATTTAACAGTTCTTTAACTTAGGCCAAGTCAGTTTCTCCGTTAGGAACTTAGAGGCTTACAGGCTATATTTTATTTAATTTTTACTGTTCTCTGATGTAATTTTATTTATTCTTTCACTAAAAATTAAATAAAATTTAATTTAAAAATGAAATCCTCTTATAGGCTATAGTTTATTTAATTTTTACTATTCTCTGATGTAATTTTATTTATTCTTTTACTAAAAATTAAATCAAATTTAATTTAAAAATTAAATCCTCTTACAGGCTATATTTTATTTACTTTTTAATATCCTTTGATGTAAACTATATTTTACTTTTAAAAATTAAATAAAATATGGTTTATATGAAAGAGGTTTTTTCATTATGATTTTTACAGAAGTTTAAAGGAATATTATTTTTAAAATTACATTACCAGTCATTCTTGTTTCATCTTTCACTTTCCCAAAACAGAATAAAAACTTCAAATAGATTAGATCATAAGTAAATTTTAATATCACTTTTTCCTGAAAAACATATATGTACAATAATGCTATTATATCACTTCCTCAAGGAAAACTTAGAACTATTACATAGATTACAGCCCTGAATTTTTGTGGTGGTAGGAAAATGTTTTGAAGTATCCTCTAATGTAATTTTGAGTCTCAGTAATTTACTTTTACTCTTATTTCTCCCTCAAATTTTCATTTGCCATTCAAGTGTAGACCTTGAGTCCGAGGCTTAATTCTCAGGATAGGGCAGAGTAGCAACTGCATGGTACAAAGAATAATTGTGTAATAACTCTGGCATTAAAACTAAAATTTTTAAGCTCCATAGGGAGATAACAGTTTCGAAAATTGGACTCTGAGGAGAAATTTTCTCAAATTCTCAAGATCATATTATTTATTATAGGTTAAGTCACATGAAACGTCTAATAGTCCACCATTTTTGAGCTATAAAAATGGAAATATGTTATTATTAAACCTATAATATATATCAAGAACCCAAGCTTAGAAAATCGGCCCTAGATTATATCATAGAAAAGGAAGGACCATCCTTAAGTTACCACTGCTATCAGGGGAAGCCAAAGAGAGAAGAGAAAGAAAAGGTCTGTGAAGACAGACACAAGGTCAAGCCCCCGGGAGAGCTCAAAGGGCAGAGGCATTAACACCCAGCTGTACGTGGGGCTAATTCACCGCTCACCGTACAGAGCCTACGGGGTCTGCCCTGCAAGACACTAGCCAGAAGTAGGGGCACTCTGGTTTCCCATGTGTCACATACACCATTAAGGAAATACAGTTCTCCTGTGTGTCAATTAGGATAGAGGGTCAGAGGCAAAAGAGCTGAGACCTGAAGAGGGGCAGGATCGGGACAAGGAGATGGCATTAAGACCTGGAGAAGATGGGCTATGTCAGAAACCAGGGCTTTGGTGTCCAGTTCCAGCACATGTGAAAAGCAGGTGAAACCAACCATAGCAAAACAGACACTAATTAGCAAAGGACACAGGAGAGCAGGACTATGCACGTTCCAGACATCTTTCTCTTACACAAAGCAGTGTGGTATGTGAACTTTTGAGAGACTCCATCACGAAAAGTAGAGATAGGAGAAGATGGGTTTTCAGAACTGACTGGCCTACATCCCTAGGGACTGGGAAGTGACTGTTTTAAACTGCAAGGACATAGTTATCCAAGTTCAAGCTCACTCTTTTCTCCTGCTACCAAGTGAGAATAGATCAATAAAAAGAAAAAAATATTTTTTATGAAAAAAATCAATAAATTTTGAGGTATGCCACACTACACTTAGATAAACATGTCCTTTGAAATTCGTTATGATTAGGAAACAATTTTTTTCTATTGTTAACATGTTTGCAACTTTTACGTTTGCTGCCTAATTTTCAGTCTTAGTATATGATGCTCCCAATCTCAACAGCTCTAAAAGCTATAAAGTTAAACAACTTGTCCCCTGTCACTAGCTAGTTACAGAAAGAACTAGAAGCAACACTCATATTATCTGACACCTGGTCCAGGATGCTTTTTTGGTAGAGTTTTGTTTGTTTGTTTAAGTTATAAAGTGCTAAGACAATGATGTACTAAAGTTTACTAAACTAATGATAAATGGCATTTTTTTTCTGGTCAAGATAAATATACAAGTTTAAGACATGATAGAATAGATATATATATTTGATACATGTACTTCATATATATTATTTGTGTCTAATAAAAAATATATAAATATATTAATTCTTAGAGATGACCAGAATCTCAGTTGATCTCTAAGATGGTTTTTATCTTTACCTCTCCTATGAAAAAGAATCAATACAAGATCAAATTTCAGTGTTTTCACATATGCTCATTTTAATTTGTCATGGTTTTTTAACTTCCACTTGTCTGCCACAACAAGTACCTGTGTGAGAAATTATGTCAAACTGAGACAAAACTTACAGGCATGCCTATAAGAAGAATGTGCTACAAAGAAAAGTTGACCTTTCCGAGGCTCCATATCCTCAAAGTGATCTCACATCTGCATCTTATGCCTGAAGCTAGGGGCTAGACCCTTCCTGTCTTGTCTATACATCTGCAAAATGACATATATATCTACAGCTTTCAAGATGTTGGATTGTAAATCTTCTATTTACCTTTAAACTGGACCTATGTTGTGGGTCCTGAGAAGTCTTTGACATCCTCACTTCAATAGAAAATGCAAAAGCTAGACAATGATGGGCAGTGGCGCTTTACACCGCTTCCTAAATAATTGCAAAGAATTCATGTTCAAACGAGGCCAGTGTTCTACCTTTCTCAGATTTGCTAATGTTTCCATTTTTATTAGCTAGTGAGTGGTGTGGAATGATGTAATAGAAAAGGAAACTTCAGCTGTGCATCTGAATGGCTGTGTGTATAATAGGGAAATTCAGAAAACAATGAACTAGAAATTGGTCAGAACTGAATACACAGGAGTTTAAACAGTTATAGGTAGCACAATTCCCCCGACCATTCCCATTGTTTTTTCTGTTGCAGTAAACGTGGGGATTTCTTTTCCCATGCAGGAGCCACAGGAAAGGTGGTAGCCAGTAGGAAACCGTGGCCCACTGCCTTTCCAGATCACAGTATTTCACATGACCCTGCATACAGGCTAAGAGCAGTGTTCTGCCAAACCATAGCCCATGGGGAATAGGCCTTTGAGGTTGTTTAGAAGTGGCAGACTGTGAGAGAGAAGACTATTTCCTCTCTTAGAGACTAATTTAGCTAGAGAATGAAGATAGACAGAACGTGAGTTTCCTGTAGCTTCATGCATTTCGTAATGTTATGAGACATAAACAAACTTGCTCTGGATGACTTATATTAGCCAACTGATACTTTCACGTGAGATGTGACCTTCAAGCTATATATAGAAAGCCATCCAATAAGAACACAAAACAGCTCCCAACATTGCTCCTTCACCATCAGTCTAATCATCAGATCCCAGAACAGAGACCACTTTAACTCCATAATGCATACGTTGACTCCCACAATCTTGCGAAGATGTCAACGGACATTTGTGGAACACCTGCTATGAGCCACGGAACTATGTGAGACCTGGAGATAAGAAGCCCCAGGGGGTTTATGTGCCAGAGGAGGAGACAGAGATGTAAACAGGCAGATACTGACCATAATCCCCCGTGTTCTGACCCCTGAAGAGAAGCTGGGAAATAACCCTGCTGCTGCTGTGTAAACGTGGGAAGCCTCATGATTCTGGACATGTCTTACATCCTCTCCCACAAATAAATCATGGGGAGCCAAAAGTGCATATCTGGATTCTTCCCAGCACCACAAGTAGGTGTGCCCCACAATTTATATGTGTTTATTGATAGATATGAGTGTGTACACAGAGAACTTTCTCTTCTGGGTCCACAGAGGGGATGACAATGTACAATAAATGAGAAAGAGGTGAATTAACACTATAATTCCCTGTTTTAAGCCATTTATCCATTTATTTTAAGTTCTAGCCTCAGTATCCTCTAGCCAGCCCCCTCTTCACCTGTCACCAAAAAAAAAATCTTTCATCAGGAAACCACATCAAGTAAGGAAATGCCACTGACCTGAGGCAGTGTCTTCAGGCTCTTCTTCCAGCAGCCTCCTTTCAAAGCATGATAGTGCGTCCAGTGGCTTATAAAGCTGTTGTCCTGTTGTCACCAAGGAGAACAAGTTCCTGGGTTTAGGGAAAAAAGGAAGAAGTTGTACTTGACATTTAATTCAGTGTGGTGTTAAAAGGTTATACAAAAGAGACTTTGGAACTTAGAGTATTCCAGGAAGTCAAGGGCTTCTGCATTGGCAGACATCACAGAAAACTGGCTTGCAGATACTGGGAAGCTTCTGGTAAGGGATGATTCCTTTTGGTGATAAGGAGGTGTTCATTGGAGCTCTTGTGTCTCAGATACCCAGGGTTGCTTGGGAAGAGGAACTCTACTCTCTGTTGAGATTTTTTTAAGCAACTGAAATTTCTGCTGCAGTTTCTCCTCCTGCTCAGCTCTCTGTGAGCTCCACAGTGCTTCCATAAAACCTTCTAAGGCTCACTACGTGGTACCACAGGTGTACATCTAACCATAGAAGAACCACAGCCAACTCAGACTGCCCTTCCTGTCACCCCGTTACTTAGGTCAAAGGAAGTCTTTTAAATTTAACCCTGCAGCTGCGCTCTGCATGTAGCCCTGATTGACCCAGGCCCCACCGTCAAAAGTTAAACCATCCAAAAGCCCTTCCATGCTTTGTACATAGCTGGCCGTGGTTGTTCAGCAGCAGAGGGAATATTCTGTTTCACATGGGAACTTTCTAGAGACAGCATGATGTAAGGATAAGATCAGTGTTTTGGGAATCAAACAGACATATATATTTGAATTCCAGCTCAGTAATTTTTTGCTGTGACCTGGGGTAATTCTCCAAAAGGAGCTATTATGATGCCTATGGTACTGACTGAGAAAATGAAGCCCAAAGAAATGAAGTGGTTTGCTCCACGACACGCAATGAGTAAATGACCCAGGGAGAATTCCGATGCACTTATTTCCACATTTCCTTTGAAATAAGGTCTTCACCTCACTGGGGCTGGAATGCTCTACTTGTTCAGATTAATATCTGTTATAAACCTGTATTTACCTCTTTACTTTTGGCCACCTTGGTAACTAAGTAGTTTTACATCTTGAAGGCTCCCTGACCGCAAATGAGAAAGAAAACATCCTGAGTGCACTGGAAAAGAGATTTTCAGGTTCAGTTCTACCTAGACTGCTGCTTTCTATTAGTCACATGAGTGAGAGCAGATTTTCAAACCCAGCTGGAGTTACTGTGGTTAAATTTAATGTGGGGATTAAATCTATTTGGAGAATTTTTAAACACATAACTTTAGACTCCCTGGAGTTAGACAGGAAAGAGCCTTAGAAGAATTTTCTCCTAGGTATCTCTGGAGATCTTGGGGCTCTTTAATAAGAAGAGGTATTTTAGATTGGGATCTACTGTCAACTTCCTGAGATAAAACCAGATGAACCGCCTGGGGACCAGGCAGTTCTTCCAAACAGTGTCTCAGGCATCAGAGGGACACGTGCTGGAGGGCACAACGGAGTTACACGTGCTCCGTGCTCCGCAAGACTCATCCTTCTTGATTCCTTGACCTGTTCCAAGGGAGGGTGGGGGAGGAGGATGGAAAAAGTAATCAAGAACAAGGTTGAGGAGATACATATCTCCACACAACAATATGAGTTTGTTTTGACCTGTTCTTTATGGTGTATTTGTATGAATGTGGAGAGAGACCGGAGGAAAGGGGGTAAGACATAATTGGAAGAGATGTAGAATTATTATAACTTGATAAATGTTCCAAAACTAAAATAACTGCTTCTTGCAAATTATAGCAGAGAGAACAAGTAGGAGGGAAGATCAGCCTAGTGATAATAAATGTCATGGGGGAAACAAGTTTCATATTTCTTGGATTTGGAGAGCTGATTGGTTCAGAATGTTTACAATTGAGGAAACTCACATCCTTGCTTAATAAATCTTGCCTGCAGAGCCACAGATGGAAATTTCTTCTGTACAGTCTACCCTATTATAGGTAAACAATTTCTTATTTGGGGGCCAGATATATTCCAGAATACAGAATTTTTCACATTTGAAAGGTAACCCCAGTAGAGTCTGGGATAATATTCCATAATCAAATATATCAATATTTATACTGAATGGGATCTATAAATACTATAAATAGTTTCCCATTAGTTCAGATCAGATTTTGCCACCAGCTGAACCATGAAAAACTCTCATTTTGCAGAGCTCTTTTGGAAATAAAGCTGTGGAACTGTGAACTATACCATACAAATGGACACTTCTACTTGACCCTTCTACTAAAAAGAAACATCACTTGATTTATAGGAAGATGGGGAAATTAGATTTGGGGAATGCACTTGGAAACAGCAGGTAGACAATAAAAATAACATAGTTAACATTTCTTAAGCAATTATTACCCACCAGGCATTATTTTAAGAGCTTAACATGAATTAACTCATGTATGTCTCTCACAACACTGTGAGGTACTGTGTTGATGTATTGATAGGCCTATTCATAGACGAAGAAACTGAAGCACAGAAAGTTTAAGCAACTCTGCCAAGCTCATACAGCAAGTGACTATACGCCTGTGTATTTATAACTTACAGGTGCACACAGATTGCCCTCTGCCCTGAATGTCAATACTAGAATTTTATGTTCTACATAAAGAAAACAGTTCTACTCACATTCCTTTTAACTATAGGAAACTAAGGGATACGTTTTACATTTTAAATTACTATATATGTCTCAAGATGCTTGCTTTCTTCAGGGAATGTCTTTTGAATTAGAAAACATGTGCAATTCTTTATCTCGAAACTGGGCTGATTAACAGATTGTAGACAAACAAGCTTATTATAATAATGTAAGAAGAAATAAACATTAAATTTTTTTCCTTGAGGATAGAGACTGGTTTATAAGCACTGTTTTACCCCCAAAGACTAACTTAGATGCTTGTGTGTAATAGACACTTTGTGGGATGAATGAGTCCAAATCTCCAAAAGTCCCCCCCAAAACTGCATGCCATTTAGAAATCCTAATCTGTATTATTTTATTTACATTTTTTCTTAGTTGATGCTAACCCGTTGGAATTTTTTATGAAATCAAACTTTTATATTGATTTGTTTTATATAAAAGTATAGTATGGAATGGGAGCAAAAGACAGAAAACTGTACAAGAACAACAATTAAAATAAATTTAAAAAAAAAGAATGAAAATACAAAAAAATAAAAAATAAAAAAAAGTATAGTATTGATGGAGGGGAAGTTAGCAACTCTGCATTTTGCTGAAGGCATTATTTTAGCTGGTCTCTCCTGGCTCAGGCCATGTGAATGGGAACATGTGTGGAGAGGTTCCATATGCATCCGGAATGGGTGACACATCCAGATAGGATCAGACTTTATTCAAGCAGCACTTGGAAAATGATGCTGCTTATCCAGTTTTACCACTCCAGGTACTTGATTGCTAGGGTCAGGTGCTTCCACCAGGTTCCCATGTTTATCTCTAACAATATCTGAAGGGTTTTTTCATTAAGAACTTTGTAAAGATAAAAGAACTGATAAGGCCTGAGAGCATACTATAAAACATACTATAGACAGTTTTCTAAAATTACCTTAAGCAAACCATGTAGTTCTCATATTAATGTCTAATCTTTTCATTAAAGAATTTGCAGATAGCCCTGGCTAGTATGGTTCAGTGGATTGAGCATGGACCTGTGAATAGAAAAGTCACCTGTTTGATTCCCTGGGTTGCAGGCGAGGTCCCCCCTTGGGGGAGCGAGAGAGACAACCGATCAATGTATCTCCCACACATTGCTGTTTGTCTCCCTCTATTTCTCCCTCCCTTCCCCTCTCTCTAAAAGTAGATAAATAAAATCTTTAAAAAATAAAATAAAATCTGATCAAATTTAAAAAAAAAAAAGAACGTATATATAAAAAACAGCTCCTTTCCAGTCCTGTTCCTATTTTGCCTCATTGCCAGGGTTCCGCAGGATTCACTGTGCTCTCCTTCCTCCTTCACTGTCCCAGTTTCAGACTGGGTGGGGTGGCCTCACTCTTTTGTATCAGGGCTTCTGTACTCAAAGCAGAGAATTCTCTATCAGCAGTTGTTCAAAATTCTCCCTCAAAGCACAAAGGTTTTCTCACTGAAATGTGAGAGAATTCTACTTTGCTACTGCACAGGACAGTACTGGGACTTCAGAGTCACTATTTTTCAAAGCATCCTTTCAAAATTGCCCAAGGACTGCTCATTTCTGTAGCTTTCCCCTCAACTCTGCTGCCTTACTAGATCTTACTCCCCTCCCCCGACCCTGTGCCCCTGTTCCTTCTACCTACTGTGTACTGTGGGAACAAGACCAGCCATTCTGACAGTGCCACTTTCGGGTGGTGTAATTCCTGGTAAAGGATTCCTCACCAAATAGTGGCCACTTACCCTCTGTTACTTCCTGTGTCACATTATTGACTTTCTCTCTGGGCACACACCTGCACTCTTATACCATCCATCCGGACAGATGATAATTGGAGGATTTAAGTTCTCCTATTGATTTTTCCAACATCATTATACCAGTTATTGACATTAAACCATTTGTAAGAATCTTTTTTTTTTCCAATTTTAATTGAAATTCTTACTTGACAAAATTATTATTTTCCCCACTGGAGAGACTCACCCTCATATGCAAATATATAACTTTGTGGTTTGTCACCAATAGGACTCATAATGTCCAGGAAGGTGAACAAGCTAACAAAGTGTTAACTAAGTTATTTCTGCCCACCTTTGGTCCTTTGGCTGTTTTTCTGCACTTGGGGTCATAGCAACATTAGAAGGATGCTAAATAAACTGTTCACTCCTTCCCACCCTTTACTGAAGATGACAGAATCATTGTCATTGTCTCCAGTTTAACTCAACAAGAATCTAGGACCTATCATGAACCCACCACTGGGCAACATCAAGTATAAGAAGCTTAAGTGCCAACATGTAAACTAATTAACACAAAACATTATGTTAACAAAATAGTTTAGAATATATGTCCAGAAGTCCAAAGTTCCTAATACAATCATAGAATTCTACAGTCAGAAATTTTTTTCATTGATTATATAAGTTAATTTTTTTATTTTATAAGTAAAGAGGCTGACACTCAGAGGGGCTGATTTGTCCAGGATTTTAGGAAATTATTGTAGTGGCCATTCATACAAGTACAGGCCCTGGACCTTCCCCTTGCATCTTTTGGGAGCTACCCTTTCTTCTCACACTGAATCACATCACTCATTCTCTGGCTCTTAGACACTATTAATTTGTCCAAGAGTACATTTGATGATGTGTATATATATTTTTTACTTTGCGATGTACATAGTAGCCATTTTGGAGATGTTGACATTCCTGGCACTAAGGATCGCTGTGCACTACAAAGAACATGCTACTAAAAATATTTCTCTCTTTTTTTTTTTTAGATTTAAAAAGTCTCTTCAGATGAAAAAACAAATATCAGAGCCAATTTGAACCTAAATTAATTGAATTTTGTGTGAGGTCTTTGGACAAAAAAATAATTCAATTTCTCCAGATTTAAAATGTTACAATGAATAACTTCTTAATCTTCTTCAAAACCAATAAACAGCATCCAAAATAATCTTCCTATTCTGCCAGAATTTTGATACTTGTGTAGCTTTTGCTAGATGTTTCCTATAAATTTTTTTATGATTTGCTTTATTTTAAGCTACCTTCCCAACAAGAGTTATTCAATTTATTGAAACTCTTATTAGAATAATGGCTATAATACAAAATACATAATAATTGGAAGAGGTCTTTCTTTATTCGTTATTCATTCATTCATTTCTCTTCCTGACTTCCTTCCACTTATGTCAGAAAAAAAATCACTGTTAAAATCTCATTGTTTTAATTGGATTACAATGTTATAAGCTTAAACATCCATTGCATAGTCTATCCATTGGTTCAGACATGAGCTTACCATCTAATATGATCTTCCTCACTCACCCCAGAATATTAATGTGTGTTAGTATTAACCAATCATGGTGATTCTATTTCCTGGTCTAAAGCAAATGGAATGTGAGAAATATTTATTGAACCTCATGGGAAAGAAAAGCCCCCTATTTTTTCTGCAGTAGATATACAGAGGCGCTCTCCAGCAATAGATAGGAAGAGTGTGATCATGGGTAGACAATGGTAGTCATGTGACCACCAAAACAGTACCAGGCTTAGAAAGAAGCCAACATTGTAAAGAAAGAGCAGAGAGACCAAAAAAGTTTTAGTTACATTATTGGGTCTACTAGTTCAAGTCTTGCCTAAAATTAGCCTTATCTCAGTACATTCTCTTTATTCCTTAAGCCAGTTAGAGTTAGGCTTTCAGGTTTGGGCAACAAAAATGGTAGTGAATGGCACACTATTATCGGCATTGTATAAAAACCGTTTCATTTACAGTGGCCGACCATTAATCACCTACACAAAGGACACTTCTGAACAAGAAGCCCAATTTTACTCATATTTTAGTCATATAATATATTTCAGGGATCCTCCCCACTCACCCCAGAATGTTAATATTTATTAGTCTTAACCAATCACAGTGATCCTATTTCTTTGTCAAAGGCTGTTTTAGGAGTACAATATAACCATGGATGAAATATTTATATAAGGTAAATTCTGATGTGATCATGGAAGCTTTTCTAAGTCTTAAAAAAAAAAAAAAAGACCAGGCTTTCCTTTTTCTTTCAACTGTTAGACTGTAAAGAATACAGCCACCTTACAAACAGGGAAAACCTGAGAATCTGACAGCCCACCTAGTATCCTTGAACCACAGATGAGCTAGGGCTATAGTCCCCAGACTTCCTCAAGCACAATAAACTCCCTGTTGTCTAACCTGCTGATAGTCACATGCCCTGGAGTTGAAATCATTCTGACTGATGCATTCACAAATGATATTGATGTTTTGAGGCCAATTGCAAGTAAAGATTACCTTATTTGATTAAACTCAATCTGAGTCTTTTAAAAAAAACAGGTACTTTTATAGTTTTAGGCAAATTTTCTCATTTGAAAGTTTAATTTAAGTTGAAAGAATAGAATTGACCAAAAATACGTAATACAGATTAAATGTAAAAAATTCCTATATCTGAAACCAGAGGCAAAACGAGAACATGGCCTGCTGAACATTAATGTATCCCTAAGCCTTTGTTTATCCAGGTGGTTAGAACCAGAAGACACTGGGAGGATCACCTTGGAAAGTAGCCAGAACAAATGCCCACATGTCTTAATGGCAATCCTGCTGCCAATTCTTAAGATTCCTATTACCTTAGCATTTTCTAGTTCAGAAATTAATAATAGATGGAAACAAAAAAGAATGAGACACCTAGACTGCTGTTTTATTCTTTTAAAGCCAGGAATGTTTCATAAACAACTGAGAAATGCTCAGGATATGACCCCCATGGATATGCTCTAACCTCTGATTGGCAGGACAGGCTGATGGGACAAGACTTCCATGGGCTCCCTGGGTACCTGGGTAGGAAGGGCGTGGTAGCGCGGGTGAAAAGTGGCCTGCACATTTCAGACCCACTAAGAGGATCCTGGCAGTGCTGGTCATAACAATAGAAACAAGAGGTAAACAGTCATTCTGCTTTGGTATGATTGTTCAACAACTTCTTAGTAAAATGACATGAAGCAGGAGCTCTGTAAAAGTTTCTTTCTTTCCTCACTACCCTGTGTTCCTCTCTTTTCCTCTTGTCTTATGATTATAATTATGAAGGAGGGGGCTATGGAAAAAGGAAAACCATAGTTATGGAAGTTCTTTGACATCATTAAAAATGATAAATATTCTTCTGTAATATTTTTGTGTAATATGTCCAAAACAAATACAATGAAACTTCCCAGTTTAAGAATGGAAGCTTTTTTTGCATATTACTGGTCTCCTAGACAATATCTGGTGCTTCTCTAAAGTGCGTCGGATTTAAGCCCAACTGGAAAATAACTTCTTTACCATTAGCTTTAATAATGTTCTCAAGGCACATAATGTATGTGGTGAAGGATGTAACTAATGAGAAACATCTATGAAAATTAATGTTTGTACCAAAAATATCAGAAGATTTCCTACATAAAGAAAAGCTTGTTTGAGTTCCCTCGTGGGGAATTTCTCCATCACATTTGAATTATCATGTATAATTTCAAGATGAAATTACATCTTGAAATTTCAAAAAATGTATAAGCTGATAAAATTGGAATGGCATTCCATTGGGAGAAGGAATCAAAAGGCCTGTGTTCCACAGGCTGTCCTCAGGATCAGCATTTGCAGGCTGCCAATTTACATAGACACATCCCTGGCACTCATACATCCCTGAGTCAGTTTTTCTACTTCTGTCTTATTACTAAAAAAATTTAAACTAACAGTAAGTTGCACCAAATAAAAGTAGAACCGTTAATAAAAACCCAGTTAGATACGATTACCGATGGAGGAGGTGAGATTGACAAGCTGTGTGTGTTTCTGTGAGCTGTTTCTCTCAGGTGTGCAAGGGCCCTCCCCTGTGATGTTCTCCTCTCACTTTGACTCTGCTGTTCCTTCTCATGCACTTAAACCACGTCTCTGTCTCCTTCTTGGAAACCTCCTTTTTTCTTGGTCTCTTCTGAACTGAACCCTGTAGGTTTCAGCACTGAATGTCCAAGTGCTCGGGCATATCATCTGACAAAGCCCATTTGTATCCTCCGATAAGCAGTCCTCTTCAGCTTGGTAGTTTCCTGTGACCATTGATTACATTTTCATAGTGTGACTAGAGCTGAGGAGGAAGTAATGAAGTTTGAGAAAGTTCTTAACAAACTAGTACCCCAGAGGAATTAAGAAAATAATTTTTGACTGAGAATTACAAGGGCATGGAGGTGAAGATGTTGCAGGAACATATTGCCTTACCTAAGGAGTGCAAAACCTATTGAAGTTAAGAGTTCAAATCAACAGGACTTTGTGATGAGATGGATGGAAGAGTGTGCAAGAGCAAAGGAGAAATCTAAAGTAACTCTCCGATTTGACTTCAGCAAGTAGACACGTGATAATGCCATTTTACTCAGCTGGTGAGCCCTGGAAGGAGATCAGTTTTGGAGGTTAGATAATGAGTCCAGTCTTGTACATATTGAATCTGAGATGTTTATAAGGTATCTCATTGGAGGGGTGAAGGGTCCAGAACTCAGGTCTAACGTGGAATGGAAAATGTGGGCATTGTTCACACAAATAGATTTTAACCAAGGCCACAGGTGCTGCTGAAATGCCCTCTAAAGGGAAAGAAGAAAGTTTAAGGCCAGGAATGTAGGGATCTCCATGCAGAAATTGCTCTGAGATGAGCCCACAAAATGAGGCCAAAGGAGTAGTCACAAAGTGTGGAGGAAAAGAGTGTCATATTATAGAAGTCAAGGGAAGGGTGTTTGAAGGGGCATGTCAACAGTGGCAAATATTCAGAGGTCATTCACGATCATTCTGCTGATATACCACTCCTCCCTTTTTCTCAAGTACTCTGACAGACTTGCTGAGAATTATGGATGGAGCCTTAAGAGTTTTCACTACTTGATGTTTTATATAAGTAAAAATCTCAGTAATGGATGTCAGCAAGGTCTTTCTCAAATGACAGTGTTCAGCACTTGGAGAATTGGTTGTGGGTGATGTGAAGACTTGGTCAGGACTAGCAGGAGTTGATTTCATTATTATAGATGATCCAGGGCAAAAACAAATGAACAGCCCCAATAAATTCTGTGTGATCCTTCAGCTGCTATTTTTAAAGAAAATATGAATCTGTCACTTGTTAAAATGGTAAAAAAGATTTTATTCAGAACTATTGTGATAGGTGTCAAGATTATCACATTAGGAAAGAGACTCTAAATATGACAAGGAAAAGTGAAGATTGACAGCCGAGAAGCAGAGTGGTGGGATGTGTCAGACCACAGCTAAGAGGAGAAGGAACATTGGTCAAGGTGATCAGATGTCATCTGAGGCAGGGTGGAAGACGAGAAACTGGGTCAGAGATTGGGAGCGAACAGACAGCAAGCACGGGGTTTTCTTTCTAAGGTGACCCAGCAAGATTCTTGCTACAACTGGGCTCTTGAGGATTACTAAAGAAAAGGCTCAGAGTAGCCTGCCTAAGGTTTGGTGAAAGAAAAAGTTTTTGTCACAATAGTATTGTTTGCAACTGATCACATCTTTTTTTAATGTTTAAAAATATTTATTGATATGAGAGAGAGAAACATTGATGTGAGAGAGAAATATCCACTGGTTGCCTCCCATTATGCACCCTGACCAGGGATCAAACCCACAACCTTTTGGTGTCCAGCACAACACTCCAACCAACTGAGCCACACCAGCCATGGCACAATCTATTATACCTTCTGCATAGACTCCTTAAGTCCAGCCAAGAAGTACTGAGTCTAGACCTGCACTCTATGTAGGGGGCTCATAAAATTCAGTGTCGCTGTCACTGTCATCCTGGGGCTAATCAAAAGGAAGAAAATGAGGGACAGGGTCAAATGAAAGGAAGACCGTATGTACTGAGGTGCAGTTGCCCACACCACTCAAAATTGTGCACACAAAATGGGTGTGTCCAAGTGTCCTGTTGTCAGCGACATTTAATAGCAATGTCAAGTCAGCAAAATCCAAGTGCCTATAACCCTTCTTCACCAACCACATTCCTTTGCATGCTTTAAACAAGTCGATCCTGCTCAACAAAAATAACGACTCTTTTATCCCATCTTTCAGCACATAAAACACTAATTTTTATTGTCGTTATTTAAAAAAATAACTAGCCCTACCAATATTATTATAATTACAATATCATTTTATTTCTCAATGCTATATGAGACCAGAAACTGTAACATCTTTTGAAAATTAATGCAAGCAAACTAACTGGCATTTCTTATTTTATAACCCCTGGGCATCAGGAAGAAGAGCAGGGAGAAGCCTCACTGTGAGACACTGGAGTTAGACATGCCGTCCAAATGATGTAAAAGAATCTCTGCATTTATTCCTCCAAGTGACTTGAGTCCATACTGATTACACTTCAGAGAAGCATAGAAACAGTCCTTATCTATTGTCTTCTTTTTTTTCTCACAATCTCTTGGGTCTCTCTCCCTCTCTGGAATTTCCTGTTCTCCAATCAGGACCCTCTGGCCAGGCTGTCAGTCATTGGGTTCATCCATTACTCTCCTTAAAGGGGACATTAGGCCCTGCTAAAAGGAAGAAGTAGAAGAATTTCCAAAAATCTCTGCTTAGGTTGATTTTTCTCTTGGCGTAACTCAGCTAAGTCATTAGGCTAACAGTGTTTGTGACATTTCTCAACCTTGTCCAAGAACTCCTTGTAGAACCTGATGAGATCTGAGGCCCTGAAGTAGGTGGGAGGTACCCCGCCCAGAAAAGGTGCTGTGGGCTAACCTGTGCAGTCCTGCCCTCCCACTGTGAAACACGTCGCCCCAGGAGTGTGGATGGAAGGTGGAAAGCAGCTCTGCAATCAGCCCAGCACCCGGTATCTGGCCACTGCCCCACGGACGAGCCTACATTCATTTATTTATATTCATCTTTGAAACATCCTTACTTCTGTTCCACAGAAACAACTCTCCTGAGCTCCAGCCAAGGTTTCACACATCCTTCTGTGATAACATTCTTATCAGTCTTCTTGGACATATTAGTTGACTCGAGCAACCTCCAAGAAGAAAACCGTTGATTCAGATCTTCAGAAAGGGATTCTCTTTCTCCCTGTGTGACAGTGGTAGCTGGCAAACTCTGATGGAAGCTGGGGGGGTCACTGTGCTCCCACCCCAAAGCGTAATCTCTCCCCCACCCACTCCTCTGGTTGGGGAAGGAGAGACCCCTCTCTAGACCAGTGGTGAGGAAAGGGGTCCACCCACTCACTGGAAAATAGAAACAGAAGCAAAAACAGAAACAAACCCCAAAGTATTCAGCATTTTCTCTGGATATTCTGCAGATAATTTAGCCAAATTAGAAGTCACAAGAGGCTGCTGAGCTTTAAGCTAATCGGAGGAGGACTGGGTGCTAGAAGGACCACAGATATATTCAGTCACCAAGTACATTTGTGGGCAGAGCCGTGCCAGGTGACAAGGGGAAGCACAGAGTCTCTCAGACGTGCTCTCTTCTCCTGCTGTGGGGACTGCAGCCTTTTCAGGAAGAGGCTTGCCTGGGACACTTCTGGCCGACATTTTCGGATTTAGCCAAAAGCTTAGTTCATCATGCCTTATTGTAGGTCAGCAGAAATTCAACTGCAAAAACTTGGTTGATTATCAGAATTACCTGGAGAGCGTTGTAAAAATATAGATTCCCAGATACCCTCCTAGATTCACTCCGGCAGAATTTCAGCACTGAGGCCTTAGATTCTCTGTGTAAATGAAGCTTTCTGCTGCCAGCTTGGAGGACCATTTTTATAGCTCATGGAATATCTGGAAGAGATCTATTCTAACTGTTCCATGTTCCTATTATGAAAGAACTAAAACTCAGAGTTATTAAGTGCAGTGTTGTAGAATCACAGCAATTTATTATCTGAAAAAATGCAGTAATGAAAATCTTTGTGTGAAAAAAATATATATGTGCCTGCTGAGGAAATGGAGGAACCAACCTAATGGCACACCGGTTAAAGTCTTTGGGCCAGCCATTGCTACAGTGATTGGTGTTGTATATGCACTTAACTTCCATTCATTTACTCACTTGAGAAAATGACACAACCAAAAAGCTCTGTTCTCATGGAGCTTTCATTCTAATGTGGGGAGAGAGCCTACCAACAGGATACAAATAAAATATAACCAGAAATAGCATGTCAGTAAAAACAAAACAGGGAACAGGGATTTGATGTGTTTAGCAATTGGAGTCAGGTTGAAACTGTAAGCCAGATGGCCAGGGAAGGTTTCGCGGCGTGAAGGTGACTTTGGAAAGGCAGGACCTGAAGGAACTGAGTGAGCTAGCCATGTATGTATCAGGGGTACAGTGATCCAGGCAGAGGAAATAGCAAACGCAAAGGCCCTGGGGTAGGAACAAGCCTGGTCTGTTAGTGGTAAGGACATCGGGATGTGGCAGAGTGAGCAAGGAGAGGAGGGTTAATGAGGGAAAGGTGGGAAGATCACACAGGACCTTGCAGTGTAAGCAATTGGGTGTTTAGTCTTGCCTGAGTTGAAAAAAATCATTAGAGGATTTCAGACAAAAGAGTGTCAAGACCCAATTTATATTTTTATAGAGCCTCCCTGTGCAGAGTTGCAACCAGACTGCAGGGGGCAGGAACAGAAGCAGGGCAGTTGGATCTGAAGCTATTGCAATGTTTCAACTCCAAGTGCTGGGCAAGAGAATTAACCATCTCAGAAATGTTAAGCATAAGCATCACAATGCGCGCATGCTTCAGAATGACATAGGAAGGAAGCTGGGAGTCTGCCACCCCCTCGTCTGCCCAGCCCCGCAGGTCTTACGCTGAGAGCATGCTACCACCTGGGGAGTGAAGCTATGCCGGTCTGGGGACTGGTGAGAGTTCTATCTGCTTGAGGCCCTGTGAACTGGAAGCAACAAGTGCTTCCTACAAATTCTCTCCGCTTCTTGTTTTTCCTAAGTGTTTTTTGCACCAAGTGTTCTATAGGCTCTCTGACCTCATTGCTCTCTGAGACACTTCCTTCCCCATGTAATTAGGGCCCTGGCCTTTCCATCAGGGTTGCAACCAAGTATCTTGTTCACTCCAAAGCACTTATTAAAACATATTTTCAAGCTCTTAGGTATGGGAGCAGTTGGGCTGTTGCTAGGTGAAAATATCTATTTGCTCTAGGCGGCCATTACACCCCAAATTTTCCCTCTAAAACATAATCCTGTTATAAGTATGGGCATTGTTATGAAATGGAAAGTTTTGCAATGCATATGGAAAATTCCCAGCAAATATACACTGTATTTAATTCTTGTAACTGACCAAACTTACTTGCCAATTAAATCTGTTTCTACAATGCTGGTTGTTTTTTCCAAATCCACAAATACCTGCCGACATCAGATGTATTCTAAGTGTTCGCAGCACTAGTGGAAAGAAATGGAGACCCTTTGAACTCAGTTATTTGGCACTAGAGACTGGTCTGTACACAAATAAAACACTGAGGGGGGAGGACAGATAAATCATCAAGACGTGAAACTAATCTGATTTTCAAGAAGTAAAGTATTTGTGCTACAATAATACAAACAATCAGTGAATCATTTATTCCAGAGAATTACCATTCAAAAAGGTTCGTGGTAACAGTCTAGGGAAGGTCAGGAAACTAGGGAAGGTTTTGTTGTCAGTTTTTTATGCAAACAGTGAGAGGGATGTCTTGACAAGGATGTGCCAGCTTTTCAAGCCCAAGTATGGCAATAGTTGAAACTGGACTCGCTTGTGGTTACTGAGAAATATACACAGCTTTCAAAAGCATCATGTAGGTGAGTCACAGTGACGGGCATTTGTACAGAGGAAGAAGCTGACATAGTCGTTCAGGCCAAACAGTAATCCTGGGTGGCTCTGGCAGAATGAGGTATTGAATCACCTCACCAGTAAGATTTTTTCTTCTTGAGTAAATAGTTGGCAACCTTGCTCATTAGCTTGAAAGGCAGAGAGAAAAGTAAGCGTTCACAAGTGAGTACCCAGCAGAGGTGTGTGTTTGAGCTAAATCCTAAATGTCCTTGAGGGTTTAACTCTGGGTTGCCTCTTCCCTACATAACTACAGAGCTGTGACTGTAGGAGCCAATGCATCTGATTCATTCTCGATGCATCCCTGGGTCTAATCACTGAATAAATGAATGAAGACGACCACCGTGGAGGATACCTGACACTTAGCTGAGAACAACTGGGCTTACCATTGCTGTTGAGTTTTGAATCAGAAATTACATCAGGGCTTCTCAGCATTTCTCCGTTTAATCAGCAGTTTTGAGTGGTGGCATAATGAAGGGACCAAAAGGGGAATACCCTTTTTCAAAAGAAATATTTAGAAAATCTAAAAGAAAGCTTCCCAGCCATTCACTGAGCTGCCCTTCAACACTGCATCAGCATTTACAGACCTATTAACTTTCTGGATTCCCAGGCAACGCTTGCCTGTGTTGTAGGGTTTTGCCCCACAGCTCCTTTCTCTGAGTAGCAAGTTGTAGGCTGCTGTCCCCCCAGGCTGCGCATCACAGCCATCCACACCTGCCAGGCATCTCTACAACAGTGCAGAGCTGCATGATGTCCAAGTGCAAATTTTATCCATTGATTGCAGTTGGCAGCTGACCTAGGAAGAGCGTGAGGGACACCAATGCCTGAGAGTCACTCACTTAGAAAATCATCAGTTACGGCTATTGCAGAAATGACTCCTGTACAGGTAAGTCCAGATCACTCCCAAAATGCACATTCCAGCTCTAAATTTCTAAGCTGCTCCTTAAACTAAGTGTAAACAATACAGAAGAAAGTTCCATTAGTTTGAGGTTTCAGAATGCCTCCAAACCAGAGCCAGCACCTTGGTAATGGCTAGGTTGGGACCCTGAACAGAGTATGAGTATGTAGGTGGCACCCCTGAGGACCCAGAGACTCAGTGGACTGTGGGTACTCCAGCTGCATAATTCACTGAACTGTCTTGCCAGTTTCTACACTGGCTTGACTGGGCCTAATTCAAAGAGGAAAAGCTCATATTCATTTCATTCTTCTGGAGTTCTGTGATAGCATTTAATAACATTACAATGGGGATATCTTCCACATATTGCATTATAGTATTTCTTCAGGTAATTGCTAAAAGATAAAGGATCTAATTTTTCGATAATACTCATATCCATTTTATCTAGATGTTCAATGGATCTATAAATCTCCCCCTGGGATTCATCCTAGTAACTGTAATGGAACCTCTGACCCCAATGGCAGAAATCAGAAGAAACCACAAAGAGAGTACTTGGATCCATTGAATATTTACTGAAGAGTTTCCTGAATTCTTGTTCTTTTGACTCACTCAGAGCTCCAACTAGTACTGGAATAATGGTGACTAGTCATTTTGGACATAACTCTCATGTGGCACTTTGCTAAGAGCACGAAGACATTGAGAGCATGAAGAATGAGAATCTAGAAATGGTCAAAGGCAAGTGTCACAGTTTCTCCTAAGCCTTTTGTCTCTCTGCTAACACAGAAAATTAAGCATAGTCTGGGCCCAGCTGTGAGCCCAAGGCTCCATTTTCTGTCCTCTTTCTAAACCTGCCCAACTGCACCACCCTTCTCCTGTCTCCTCTTTGCCACGAAGCCACGACAGTAGCAATTTTGACCAGTTCATATCCTGACCATGGTTAGATTTGTCCCTTCTGACAGATAAGAATTTGTCTCTGGTTCTCCTTGAACCTCCAGGTATGGGGTTACACCTGAGATGATCTGTTCAGACAAAACCCCACACCTCAGGTTAGCCCTGACCTTGGCAAAGTTACCTAAGTTACTAGGGAAAGCTTAGGAAAGACCACAGGTGTTTGAGATTTAGGGACATGTAGTACTATCAGGACCACAGGTGTTTGAGATTGGGGGACACATAACACTGTCAGGACCCTGGGGACACACATCCCTTCCAGATTAGGGAACCTGGACTGGGAGACAGCAGGTCATGAGAAGGTCAGTGGCAGAGTCTGGAAAACTGTCCTTGGGCTACTTTCAGTACAAATAGGAAGTGAGACTTGGAGTCCCCCACTTTGTTGAAGAGCTTAAAACATTTTTAATATTTGTAATGTGTTTAGAAACAGAACAAAAATATTTTTTATATGCAAAGAGGTCATTTAAAAGTAAAATGTACTTGTATGAGAAATTTCTTTTTTGGAATGTATACCTCCTCTCATCGTTTTCATTTAATACATAAAATAATACAGTAGGCATCAAAGGCCTCTTACCATCTCTCCTTCATTTAGCTTCATGTTTCCCCTCCTCTCCTTTTCCAATTGTCTTTTCCTTGTGCTACAGACTGAATTGTGCCCATCCCCATATTCATGTGCTGTGTCCCTAACCCCTAATGTGGTAGTATTGGGAGATGGTGCCTTTGGGATTTAATTAGGTTTAAATGAGGTCAGGAGGATGAGGCCCTCTTAATAGGATTAGTGCCTCTACAAGAAAAACCATCAGAGAGCTTGTGGTCTCTCTCTTTACCATGCAAGGACACAATGAAAAGGTGGCTATCTGCACACCAGGAAGAGAATTCTCACCAGAACTCAACCATACTGGAACCACAATCTTGGACTTCCAGCCTCTAGAACTCCGAAAAAATTAATTTCTGTTATTTAAGCCGCCCAGTCCACTGTATTTTGTGATGGCTGCCTGAGCTGACCAAGATACCCCACCTCTCTTTTTCATCTTACTACTGCTCTCTTCTGAGAGGCCAGAGGCAGAGATGCAGACCTAGTGACTATAACACCCATATAATGCCACCCTGCTGCACTGTTGCCCCTTTATCATTAGAATTAGGTAGACGAACTACTCTACCTCTCTGGCATCATTTTTAAAACAAACAAACAAACAAAACCCTTCTTGACCAGTTTGCCTTCTGGAGTGGCACTGAATTCCTTTCTTAATTGTGCAAATTGGGAGGGAAAATGTTTCCTAAAAGGAAGGGGGAAGCTGGGAGGGGGGAAATTGAAGGAGAGGTAAAGAGAAAGAAGGTGACAGGCAGGCGCACACAAGGCCTGATGCCTCACTCCACTTCTGACCCTCGTGGAGGCCCAGGCTGCCCCATCCTGCACGCCATTCCTTTCCTTATCATCTTCCCCTTGCCCCTCCCTGCCACTCCCATCTTTTTTCTTCTCTCCCATTGAAATTCACTTCAACCTGTAAGAATCCATTCACCCAAGCCCAGACTTCTGTGCCTCTACCTTCTGGGGTGACAGAAAGATGATCTATGTGCTAACAGTTGAGGCCAGTGTGATGCAGACACTGGCTAGCAGTGTCCGTGTCATTATGGATGAAATAAAACATACACACAGACTGTCGAGTCTGGTGGAGGAAAAAGGACAACAGCATGGCTTTTCTCTCAAGGGGAGCAAAAGCTGAGGCCTCCGCCATGACAGGCCTTTATTCTATCTCTCCTCACATTACAAGATGGTGCTCAGTCCTATGCCCCAGTTAAAAACAAAAGGAGTCAATGCCCCTCATCACATCACAGAAGAAGGATATTAGCAAATGAATAGGCAAATGGTTGAGCCGGTTACACTGGTCCCTGCAAGGTTTAGCACTTGCAGGGTAAGGGAGTTTTAGCAAAGAGCAAGCCTCCAAACAGCTTAGGTATATTGCAAATCTAATTACCCACAAGAGAACCTATCTGTGGGTGTGGGTCCTGTGCATCTCTAAGTGGGAGCTGGGCCCACGCCACACAGAAGGGTCTGCCACACCAGTGCTCCTCCCTCCCAAACAGCAATTGTACCCGTTAACTAGAGCCATCTCCAAGGAACACATACATCCACCTGGGTTTCAGAGAGTGCTCACCTTAAAGGAACTCTGGGTGAAAACTCAGAAGGGACTGGGAAGCACCGACTGGAAGTTACAAAGTGGTCATGGGGGTGAGGCGTACAGCACAGGGAATACAGCCAATAACACTGGAAAAGCTATGTGGGCAGTCGGATGGGCACTGGAACTGTCAGGGGCAACACTTTGTAAAGTATATGATTGTCCACCTACTGTGCTGTACAACTGAAACTAATACAAAATAAAATTGACTGTAAACTATAATTAAAAATTTTTTTTAAAAACAATTAAAAAAATAAACTCTGATCCAGTTATTATTCAATAGAAAGATGATGAGAGCCACAAATAATATTTAAAATCTTTTAGTACCTACATTTTTAAAAAGTAAAAACAAATGAGTGAAATTAATCTTTAAAATGTACTTTAAAACAAATATCCCAAATATTATCATTTAACACATAATCCTTAACATTTAATGTTATTTCACATTTTTTAAAACTCTTCCAAATCAAATATGTACACCTCAACTGCAGCACATCTCAGTTCAGACTAGCTGCATTCAGTGGGCAAATGGCCACCCGTGACTAGTGGCTAATTGTACTGGACGGCACAGCTCTGGCCAGGGGAGAGGAGAGTGGAGGCCCTGGCCCACCAGCAGATGGAGAAGGCCTACTGCCATGCGGATGCCCAGCGTGGGCCTAAAAGCGCAGGCCCATGGAGGGGCAACAAACTAAAGGCATCTTTGAGATCTGAGATCTTTCTCATTGCTTTTGAAGAAAGATGCTCAAACCACTACCTCTTTAAATGTTGTGTTAGAATTTTGAATGTTCAGAAAAAAAATTTCTCCATGGATTCTTGAAAGCTAGCATGTTGCTAACAGTAATTTCTAGGAGCAGAGAATAGTCTCTTTCCCCTCATCACTTTTGTGAGGCCAAAAGCACTTGCTGTGAAATTCAGTGCACGAACTTTCACCTGTATGCCCTTGAGGAAGTGATGACTTCAAGTTAGTTCTACTTGCTGAGAAATGGGTGATTACCTGCCTGCATTGACTCTTGAAGCAAAGCTGTCTCATCTTTAGCAGGTACACAACAGTAGCAGGCTTTAGTATTCTGGGCTACCCATGCAGCTGTGGGGTTTATTTTCACTGGGGACTGAGTGCTGAACCTCCAACTATACAATCCACTGTCAAGACCATGTGTCAGATTCATCCATATGCTATTGGCTCAATTATTCTGACAATTATACCCAAGCTCTGATGTCCCTTACTTCTGTGTGTGTGTGTGTCCAATGTATTTATTTTGAATAATTTATTTTTCCATTTTTCCTAACATATATTTAATCTTTTTACTTTTGAATATTTTTATTATTATTGCTCAAGTACAGTTGTTTCTATCCCCCTGCCTCACCGTACCCCCCCCACCCCAGCCATCCCCACTTCTTACCCTTGATCCTACCCCTCTTTGGTTTTGTCCACCACATGATCTCACCTATAAGTGGAACCTAATCAACAAAAGAAACAAGCAAGCAAAATATAAGCAGAGACATTGAAATAAAGAACAAACTGACAATAATCAGAGGGGAGGGGAAGGGGCTAATGGGGGAAAAAGGGGGCAAGGTTTTCAGTAATGTGATGTCCCTTACTTCTTATAACTGAAATTGGCCTTTCATATAGCTCAGAAAAATGGTTACAATGGTGGAAATTTCAAGATGAGTGGTAAGAAGGATGGTACTGCTGAAGTCCAATAGGATGAGGTTTGCTTCAGCAGCTGAATTTTTTGATGGTCTAGTGAGATTTGTTTTCAAGGATTTCCTGCTGGCAGCCACTAATCTTTTATGTATTTATTAGAGCCTTTCTTTCTCTTATCCTTATCTGAGGGGGTTAACTGATAGAAATTGATAAAGAATAAGCTTTGGTGTCCAGGAAGTATTTGTGATTTTTATTTAAAAATGCTAAAAAGCCTTCAAACCTAAAAGAAAAGAATCTCTATGGGAGATCTCATGCTAATAGAGTTTTTCTAGATCACCTCAAATTATTCCCTGCCAACTCTTAAAGAAACTAGTCTTTTCTCATTATCACTTCTCCCAGAAGAGGCAATGACCTTTTCCCCTCAGTCAAATTAAAATTCAAATTGAAGCATATTTCTACTTCATTGTAGCTCTTGTGAAAGGTTCTTAGGGAAAGGGACAACATGAAACTTGGGATGGCTTTTGTTTTTAGGTTGGATTTTTCAAGGACAGCCCATTCCCATGGTTAATTAAAGTTAAATGCATATCAAAAAGAATTAGCAAAAACCGAGTCTCCTCTCTCTCCAGGGCCCTCCAAGTTCGTTTTCATGAGCACCCAGAATCTTTTCTTTCACTGGGTCCAGATTCTATTCTCAGTGTATCTGACCAGATGATGTAACATCTGTGTGTCTTTTAAGAACATGAGAAATGAAGCTTTTCATCTTCCCTCTCTTTGAGTTCTGGGAAATTCAATTAAAATTGCTCAGACTTTCCTTTTTCTGTTTGCTTTAGAAGACAACTCATCGGAAGAGTCTTGTGACAGTCTCCCGCCTGTGGAAAAATGTGACCAGAACACGAGCCTGATTATGGAGTTGTCCATGAGGTTTCTCTTCAGACTGATAAGATAACTCAGCTGGAAGAAGCTTTAGAGGAAAAGGAAAAGAAGATTCAGCAGCTGGAAACGGAGCAGAGTACCCATGCTTCCCAAGAGGTCAAGGACTCCTCAGAATGTTTACAAGAAGCCCAGTTGTGCTAAAGGCCTGATTCAGACAAATTCAAAATCAGATTATAGCCCATACTCAAAATCAAAGTCTCATTTTCTCAAGAACAAGCTGGGTTATTGAAATAGTCTACTGAACTTCAAAATATCTGATGTAAATTTCACAAGGCAATTAGCATGCTGATGACCCTATTGCTTAGTGAAAGTGTGGCAAATCATCTATTAATTTCCCCCAAAAATAATAAAAAGCAAAAACAAAAAAAAAAGATTTCTTAGACAACAGGATATATGTCCAGTTCAAAACCAACTGGAAATCCAGGAAAATAAAATATTTAACAAGTAATTCAAGCCATTCTCTAATATTCTCAAAACATTTAAAGAAATATATGTAGAGTTTTAATCTTCCTTTTTCACCCATCATTAACTTTTCTCAGAAAGTTAAATTGAATGTGCGATATCTCACCAATTGAAATAAATGTTGGCTTTAACAATTTAGTTTCACTATTATGTACTAGGGAAGCTGAAATCATAACACACTTGTTAAAAGTTTAGCAAGAAAGCCAGTCATTGAAGAAACAGGCCCAGAAATCTGGAGCGGGTACCCTAGGATTCAAGGACGTTCAGCAAAAACAAAGTAATTCTTATACTTCCAGACTAAATGTATTTCTGGGAAAGAATGATTTAATCAAGTCATAATGATCTCCTAAACTCCTTGGTGCTTATCCCAAAATACATCATTTGTTTCTACCTTGCACTGAAGTAAAGAATTTTTGTTTCAATGCCACAAATAGAGAAGTGTCAATGAATGTTGCAGGCTCAAGTCAAAATAATATTTATTTGGAAATTACCAAGTATAGGCACTGCAGAGACAAAACTGTTCCAAAAGGTACAGGAAAGATTTTTAAAGGATTAAAAAATCAAAAGCCTGAGATTCAAAAAGTCTGACTCTCATAATTTGAAAAAGTTAGACAAAAAACAAAAAATAATCAAGTAAATTGTAAAGAATAAATTATTTGTATAGTTTCTCCCGGCTGTTACAACACAATCATCTATTAATATTCCCCCCCAATAATAATAACAAAAAAAAGTAGCTTTCTTAGACACAAAGAGGTTTTCTTTGCTAATAGAAGAGAATCAAGTTCAAGTAGGAAATAACCTTTTTTAAAATAAAAGTACTGGTACACTGGGACAAAGTTCACAGCAAAAGATAGAGCAGGCCACAAGATTTCCCATACCTGACAAAATCAGGATTTTTATGGTGAAACAAAACAAAACTGAAAACAGTTCTTTTCCCAAGCTTCCTAGAGAAACTGACCATCTGGAGTCAGATACTCAGTACATCCCCAGTTACATGGGACAGGACAGGGCAAGGTGGCCATTTCCCTCTATTTGTTTTTTGTTTAACAAAGAATGGCCCTTAGAGGTCAAACTCAATAATGCCCAATCCTTTGTTCTTGGATGGAAAAATCACACAACATATGGTCTAATAAATCTATTAAATCCATTTTCCTAAATGTCACAAGTAAGCTTCACCAAGAGTTTAGTATCTGATGTCACATTTTTTGTAGCGTGAAATCACAGGTAAAGAAGGAAAGCAGAACTGGGCAGAAGGAACTAGCCCAGCACCAGCTCTTTGTCCTGTGGGGTCCAAACCATGACAGCAGTGAGTTCTAGTGAAACGGAAAAGCTGATAATATAATCCTTGGCCTTGTAATAAAAGGCATGCCTTATTGCTTAGCTCCTATTGCAGTGAAGTTGGTATGAAGGGGGTGAAAGGAAGGAACATCTCTAGTGGATGCCCTTGAGTCTCGTCAGGGACCAGCATTTACTAGCCCTCCTCATGTATATCGGGAGGTAACTAATATTTACAAAGCAATTTATAGTTAAGTAGAACACTTTCAAATAGATTATTTTACATAATCTTCATGAGGTAGGTTTTAGCTAGATGACTAATCCCAAACTTACAACTGGGAAATACCAGAAGCAGGGCCCATGGCCCCAAGGCCAGGATAGCTTTTACGACACCTCCCACCTCTGTGCAGTTGATTAACAAAAATATTCATTGTCTGCACCTCTTTCTCAGGCTAGCCTTTATTTCTACTTAGAGGAAAAACAATTTTCCACAGGAACCTTCTTTCTCAAGACGATTCCACAATAGGAGTCAAAACTGTCGAGCTAACTGACCGACTTCTTTGGTTTAGCCAGAACAATGTTTTGGTTTTTATTAGATCGTTATATATTTTTTTTTTGTTTTGTTTTACAGTAAATGTCTTTATCACTGGCAATTTATACTTCTTATAAAAATAGAGGTGTAAAGTACAGCACAGGGAATATAGTCAATAATGTTGTAATAACTATGTATGATACCAGATGGGTACTAGACTTATTGGGATGATCACTTTATCAGGTCTATAAATGCCTAACCCACAGGTGGCAAACACAAGGCCGGTGAGCCAAATCCGGCCCTCCACCTTGTTTTATTCAGCCTGGCACCTTGTTTCTACCTGCAGCTGAGCTCCTTGCCCCTAGTTAAGGAGTAGTTACATTTATACAGTCCTGAAATTACATTTGGCCCTTTGAAGGCAACCACGAGGCTGATGTGGCCCCCAGTGAAAATGAGTTTAACACCCCTGGTCTAATCACTATGTTGTACACCTGAAACTAATACATTATTATACATCAACTGTAACTGAAAAATAAATTTTAAAAATAAATGCCTCAAAGAAGTGTGGGGCTACACTCTACTGTTTGTCCCATGCCCACAATTCCCTATAGTCTCATGCCTGGCTGCTTAAGATGTTACCCTTCCTGGCAGGCCCTGTGCGTAAATGGGTTTGGAATTTCTGCCTCCCAATGGGTACACTAGGTTCAATTTGGTATGTTGCGGCTATCACCATAAATTTCAAAGTCTTGAGCTTTTAAATTTATAGTCTAATATTTACATTCGAAACAAGTACGGCACATCCTACTTTCAGCATTCATACGTATATACTGCTCTATGTATGACGAAGACAGCACAGCAGAGACCTAAGGAAAGGGAGTAAAACCAAGAGCACACTGAATCTTCCTCATCACTCAGGACAGTTCCAAATCTCTCTTTTCTCATGTGTATGCTGTGTGGAAGGGAATTCTGATAATAAAAAGTCACTTTATACAACACTGCAAGGACAAGTAAGTCAGTGAAAGACAACTACCAGAACTGACATTTTCTCAAAAAAGACATTCCACACAGAGATGTTCTACTCACTCCACAAAACTCCCCTTGAGGTCATCTTTTGCAAAGATGGAGAAGCAAAGACAATCTTGTAAGTGACATCTGCAAAGATTGCTGGTTCCAGCTCTAATTGCTTTTGTCTTCTATTTAAATGAAAATGTAGGCATTCGATCTCCTTAGTACATTTAGCACATTTAGGAATAATGCCTTAACTTTGTAGAGCAAAGTAAAAACATACACCACCGCTTGTCTGACAGCCCTGTGAGCTATGTGTTTCCCTTTTACAGGTGGGAAACCTGAACTCTAGACATTAGAGCTAGGCTCTTCGAGTCCAGAGCAGGAAACACGGCCACAGGCTGAATCTGGCTTGCGTGAGTGTTTTTGCGTGGCTACTGAGTTTAGACTGGTTTTTACATTTTTAAATGGTTGAAGAGACACCAACAAAAAGTCAAAGAATAATGTTCATGACACAATTATTGCATAAATTCAAATTTTACTGTCTAAAACTTAAGTCTTCTTAGGTACACAGCCACGCTCATTTGTTTGGGTATTACTGTCTCTGAGCCATTTTCTTACTACAATGGCCAAGCTGAGTAGCTGGGGCAGAGACCTGCAGCCAGCAAGCTTCAATACCTGGGCCTTTGTAGAAGAAATTTGCAGACCCCTTGTCTAGAGCAAATTAAATGAATTGCTTGAAGTCACATAGCTACTAAGTTTCAGAACTAGGCTTGAGAGCAATGTTCTTCTTGCAATTTGACTACTACTTGTGATCAGAGTACAGATATTTTACAAAGATTTGTTCTCAACTTGGCATCTTAAGGAACATGTAACCTAGGGGTGCCCAAATCTCACCAGGCTATGGCTAAAATATAATCTCACATGTCTTTTATTATCCTGTAACGGAAAGCTTTTTTAGATTATTAATACAAATAATTTCCTCCCTGTGTTTATCCCCTTCTCTTTCCACATTGAAAAGGTAGCTTGCTCTCTGCTCCCTTGCCTAGGACTGAGGAGCTTTGTATAAAACAAGCAGAGCAAAAGGAGATGCTGATGGTGAGATACTTCCTTTCTAAGCCTTCCCCCACTCCCCAAGACTAAGTCCATTTAGGAAAGAAGGGCTGAGAAAGTCCATCAAGGTGAATTTGAGGAAAAAGGAGGGGTTCCTGCTACTCCTGAGAACAGAACATGAGAGTAATGTGTGTACTGTTAGCCGCAGAAGTCTGTCGCTGCTCTCTGGTATGGCGGTAGGGGTGCAGCAGACCCTCAGAGGGGTCAGCCACAGGGAACACCAGGCAGGCTAGATTCTGGGGTCAGGTTTCAGGCCCCGCCAAGGGTCCCATACCCGTGTGTGGCTGGGATATGAGCAATCGGTGGACCTGAGGGTGCCATGCTGACCAGGAAGAGAGGGGACTCATCATCATGGAATGACAGAAGAGTCTCAGAGCCAAGAATCCTGGTGTGAAGCCAGAGGAAGGAAAGACTCAGAATGACTGGGGTCAAACTTCCTGCCTCCCTGGTGGCAGGGGGACTCAGAGTCAATATTTAGATAACTTATAGAAAATAAAGAAAAGGAATTCATGCAGACTTGAGTTTGCAGATTGAGATTCACATGGCCATACTATTAAGTCTTCATTAAAAGTGCAAATCACAGACTCCTCACCTCCATCCAGAAATTCTTGCTGGGTCAAACCTTCCGCTAAGTTCTGCTTCCCAAGAAATGCATGGAAACCCCACCATGTTGGTGGCGCAACACCTTAGTATGCCATTCTCATGCTGAACCACTGCAGCTTCAGGGAACAACGGTCACCTCCTGCCACATTCTGAATGTCCATTCCCTTCCCCTACACCTTCACTCTGGTATCCTGCTGAGCTCAGGACACCGTCAGAAGCATCTTTCTTAACTCCCTGAAGCATAGCCAAATCATGTTATGGTATTTAACAAAACTTTATTAAATGCTTGGAATGATCAAGATATGTTGCAAAAAAATAACAGTTAATTCAATTTATTTGTAGACCTAAACTTAAGATCACAAGTTCTTGCTTTGTTCTCAGGAGCCACGAGCTCAGCCACTACCCTCAGCATAGTGCTACATACATGCTACCCCTTCTTCCAGAGAGAGGAACAGGCCTCCACTTCCCCTAGTCCAAAACTGCTCATTTGGAATCCCAGGATGACTAATGATAATGATGTTCTCCTTCAGGAGAAAACTCCACCCAACCACCCACAGGGTGCGGTCTCACTTCATGAACTTGAACCATATGTCCTAGAACCTGGTTTACTCAAGCTTAAATAACACCTTCTGTGGGATACCAACAGTCCTATAAATATCTATGCTTAGGAGGAAATGTCCTCAATATATACCACTTTACAGAACACTAAGTATCAGCCTGCCCACCTGCAGCTGTATATATGGCAACTTCATCCTCAAGAAGGAGAAATAAATATTTGCTTTTCATTCCTGTAATTAAATGGTCATTTTTGTGATTTTTTTTAATATAAAGGTAGGCATCCTTTACGATGAATTAAAATTGTAACTCTAGAAATCCAGCTGATAACATATATACGAGTTCTTTTTATTTTTTTTAATTTTATTGATTATGCTATTACAGTTGTCCCATTTCTCCCCATCATTCCCCTCCACTCTGCACACCCCCTTCCACCCACATTCCCCTTTAGTTCATCTCCATGTGTCATAAGTTCTTTAGCTTCTACTTTTCCCACACTATTCTTGCCCTCCCCCTGTCTATTTTCTACCCACTGTCTATGCTACTTATTTTCTGTACCTTTTCCCCCTCTCTTCTCCTCCCACTCCCCTGTTGCTAACCCTCCATGTGATCTCCATTTCTGTGGTTCTGTTCCTGGTCTAGCTGTTTGCTTAATTTGCTTTTGTTTTAGGTGTACTTGTTAAAATCTGTGAGTTTGCTGTCTTTTTACTGTCATATTTTTTATCTTCTTTTTCTTAGATAATCCCTTTAACATTTCATATAATAAGGGCTTGGTAATGATGAACTCCTTCAACCTGACATTATCTGAGAAGCACTTTATCTGCCCTTCCATTCTAAATGATAGCTTTGCTGGATAGAGCAATCTTGGATGTAGGTCCTTGACTTTCATGACTTGCAATACTTCTTTCCAACACCTTCTTGCCTGGAAGGTCTCTTTTGAGAAACCAGCTGACAGTCTGATGGGAACTCCTTTGTAGGTGACTATCCCTTTATCCCTTGCTGCTTCTAGAATTCTCTCCTTCATTTGAATCTTGGCTAATGTAATTATGATGTACTTTGGTATGTTCCTCTTCAGGTCCAACTTTTTTGGGATTCTCTGAGCTTCCTAGACTTCCTGGAAGTCTATTTCCTTTGCCAGATTGGAGAAATTGTCCTTTATTATTTGTTCAAATAAGCTTTCCACTTGTTGCTCTTCCTCTTCCCCTTCTGGTACCCCTATAATTTGGATGTTGGGACATTTAAAGATGTCCTGGAGGTTCCTAAGCCTCTCATTTTTTTTGAATTCTTTTCTTCATTCTTTTCTGTTTGTTTCTTTCTTCCTTCTGGTACACTCCATTGATTTGAGCCCCAGTTTTCCTTCCATAACTACTGGTTCCCTGTGCATTTTCTTTCATTTCACTTATTGTAGCCTTCATTTTTTCATCTAATTTGTGACCAAAATCAACCAATTCTGTGAGCATCCTGATCACCAGTAGTTTGAACTATGCATCTGATAGGTTGGCTATCTCTTGGTCACTTAGATGATTTGGCTTTGGGGCTTTGATCTGTTCTCCCATTTGAGCCATTTTTTTGGGGGGGGGGGGTCTGGTCATGTCTGTTACATAGTGAGGGGTGGAGCCTTAGGTGTTCCCCAGGTGGGCTTGTGTATGTTCTAGGACCCTGTGGGTCTCTCCAACAAACTCTCCTGTGAGGCTGGGAATCTTTCCTGGCACCTCAACCCCCACAAGCATTTTCAACTGGTGTTTTTAAGTTTTATTTCTTGGCACTAGGGCCCTGGGTTGCAAGGTCTGTCTCACTCCCCATTTTCACCTAGATTATCTGGGTGCAAATGTGGGACCACCTGGTCAGCCAGTCGACTTGCTTGGCCTCACTGGGTCTGCCCATTACCATGTGGTGCCCAGGGTCCAATAGCCACCGCCAGTATGCCTGGAGTCTGCCAACCTCCACTTTTTCCTACTGTGACTCCGCCCCTCTTACCAGTCTGGATGAATGGTTGTCAGACTTCCATAAAGTTCCATTTTCCATCAGTTCTGCTTATTTTCTTGTTTCTAAATCTTTGTTGTCCTTAATTTTGGTTGTGGAAGGAGGCACAGTGTGTCCACCTATGCCTCCATCTTGGCCGGAAGTCCTTACTCTTCTATATGCAGGAGTTCTTGTGCTAAAACAAATACCACTTCCTCTGCCATATCATCCTCTACCATTCCAAAAACTATACAAAGCAGCACCACTATAAATCAAAGTAGAAATCTTTTCACCATGCTGCCATTTATGATAAAACTATATTCTTTCTTCCTTTCTTCCTTCCTTCCTTCATTTTACAATTGTATTTATTTATTTATTTTTAGAGAGAGGGGAAGGGAGGGAGAAAGAGTGGGAGTGAAACATCTATGTGTGAGAGAAGCATTAATCAGTTGCCTTTCACTCACCCCTAGTTAGGGACCTTGCCCACAACCAGCAACCCTGAGAATTGAACCGGCAGCCTTTCAGTTGGCATGCTGGCACTCAGTCCACTGAGTCACACTAGCCAGGGCCCTATTTTTTTAATAAATTAAGAACCAGAGTATATGTTTCATTATTCACTCAGCAAATGTTTGCTGAGTACTTATTATAAGCTTGTGCTTATTATATGCTCTATCATGAGAGATGTCTAGATTTAGCCCTAACTTATATATAGAATAATAGAATGTGTATTATTGCCTCAGAGGTGTTTACTATATCTTTCAAATTTGTTAAATAGTAAGTTCAAGAAATGGCTGGTAAAAGAAATCAGGAGAAAGAGAGGTTTTCTACACCACAATTCTGTTTACAAAAACATTAGAAATTGAACAGAGAGATTTTTTAAGCCCCTCATGCACTCTGAGTGGAGTAACACAGCAAACAATCTGCAGAGTGAGGTGGTGCACAGCCTGCTGCAGACCACAGACTCAGACATCTGGAGGGAGGTCTAGAGATTGAGAAGGACTACGACTCTCATTCTCCCATTTATCTCTAGCCTAGCAAAGATGCCAAGAATTTAAGTTAACCTGATTATCCTCTGAGAGTTGCTCAATCCTACTATTTTACCACAGAAACTTAGAGCCATTCCATAAAGTTTTTTCTCCAGATTGCTTCTTGCTAAGAACTTTAATTAAGATGCTAAGGACAGAGAAAAAAAATTTCCCATCTTCTGATTTACTCCACAATTTTTAAACACAGCAGTTGTCTCCTAAGATGTGAGAGCACCTATGAACCCGGAGCTTGGGCTCTGGAAGGGCTTTCTGTAATGGTGGGAGTTGTTTGAAGCATCAGATCATGCAGATCCCCGAGATCTAAGCACATATTGAAATTCAACAGACCCCTAGAGTCATGTATATTTTCAGGGAATACATTCACATTTGCTACTTTTTCAGTAAAAACTGGAGAACTCAATTGTTCTGCAGCCGTTCAAGGTCAGGTAGGTTCACACGGGATTTGGGCACATGGAAGAAAATTTGCGGAGCTGTCCAGATGTCTGACATGCCTTTATTGTGGGGTGGGGCAATCCATGCACGCTGCAAGCTGTGAACCACTGCAGGAAATCCTGACTCCCTTATATACTAAATGCAAGATATTGCACAACACAGCTTGATTCTGCACATGGAGGCCCATACTCAACGTTATACGAACACTAAGTCATAGTTGCCCCGACATCTGGGTGAGGGAGCCCGACTAACTTCATTTTCCCTACATTCCACCCCTTCAGGGTTCCTCACCGTACAATCTACATGGGGGTGTCTTCCGCGAGTGTCCTTTGGCGAGGAGGGCAGAGCCCTGCACCCAGATACCACAATAGCAGTACAAGCTACAGCAGCACACAACCAACACCCACGCGCTGCTGCCCAAGACAGCAAGGACCCACTGACATTCAGTGGTTAGGGATGCCCACCATTCCTGCAGGGGATTGTCTGTCAGGCACTGGACAGCACGGGTCCCAGAAGCTAATGCTCACAAAGCGTGGCTAACATTGTGATGGACATCTGGAACAAATGCACAGCATTCAACCCCAACTAGGGCACATACCCTGCCTTTTGATGCAGTGAGCATGTCTAAGGCCATGAGATTTTGTAAGGCTACTTTCCTTAATTGATACACTTCCTCATTTAAGAGACTCAAGGAATCATGAGTTGCATTCAATGCACAAGCAATGTGCAAAGCCAAAGCAGTTATCTCAGCCTCAGTGACTATCAAAGCAGCTTGAGGAGAAAAAATGGCTGATGGGTAGTACCACCAGGGGCTATGCTTTATCCTGTCATGCCTTAAATGCTTCTCAATTGACTGGCCAGATTGTGAGAGTTTTCTAAACTCAAGCAGGCAAATAGGGCCACCCCTAGGTATAATGGCTGGTCCAGTCCCCAGCAAGTAAGGCCACCCATGTGAGCCACACACCTACAGGGCCCCAGTGGGAACTCCCATCCACATGGTATTATGCGCCTCCCAGTAATGCATCAAGATACGAGTCTGACACAGACCTGTTGGAGTCCAGCCCACTTAGGCTTGTCCTTTGAGGTTCTCAATACAGAGGGGGACTGGTCCAGCCAAACCCATGGTCTCAGCCATTAGCCAACCCAAGTCATCCCATATGGTGTAGCTGACTAATGTCCTGGGCTGGTCATATATTGCTCCACTCCAGCACAGATGTAGGTCCAGGCTGCATTCCATAAGGAATGTGTACTGTTCTACTGGTGTAATCAAGTCCAATTTGAAATGGAAGCTGGAGAGATGCACCATGTAAGGCTGGCAGACACGCTCAGGGGGATTTCAGTGCAGACCCAGTATGCTGATTGGTGAGCCACTGAGTCACAGGTATGTACCCAATTCACTAAGGTGTTACTTTGCACCCTAAAGACAAAAAGGCAAAGCAGTTATTGGAACTAACAATGACAAATCACAACCCTTAAGCAACATACAAGCAAGCTTCTGGTCAGCCAATGACACAGTGGCTGGTAGAGGGGACCTTCCTGGCATAAACACCATGTCTTTTGAATCCTCAACTGGCGCTCAGTATCACTTGCAACAGTGGAGAACACATAATGGGCCATACAGATATCACAAAGGTGCCATGCAGAAGCATCTCATGGTCTGCTGGCCCTGGGTATGTCACCTTTAAAATTGGGGGCCATGTCCCAATTACCCAGGGTACTATTTGCAAGTTCCTCTCCACCCCTTGACCCCAAGGGGCAACAAGAGTCACCCAACACATGTTCCCAAGGCCACGTCCAAGTGACTGCCTGCTCTCACTCTAGGCCCTTGGGTGAAGGCGACAGAATGTTTCCTTGTTCTCCCATCTCTAGTTTCAGCAAAGCATCCTTTCTTTGTCTGTACCTGTAACTGAACTGGAGCGGCAGCCCAGTGGAGTAACACTTCTACCAGAGCTGGGCACTCCCTCCAATTCCTCTCATTTAGAGCCTAGAGGACAGTCCACAAGCATTTTGTCCAGCCCCCTAATGTAGGGGTGGCTGGCCCTGCTTTAAGAGACCATTGTATCATTCGATCATTCCAGCAGCTTGGGGGTGATAGGCCGCATGGAACTCCAGTCAATCTGCATGTCTGTGGCCCATTGTTGCACCAAGGCCCTATAAAATGCACCCCCTGATCACTTTCAATGATCAAGAGTAACCCATAAGCAGCGCATAAGTGCTCCAGCGCAGCGATCACTGCTTTCTGATCCAGGTGGCGTGCGGGGTTTGTAGCCAAGAGTCCAGTGGCCATGTCCACACATGTGATTGCATACTTATACCCCTCTGAACTAGGTAGGGGTCTGATCACATCAACCTGCCACTGGGTTAGCAGTAGTTGTCCAGGCACCACCTGTCCAGTAGTTCCCACAGGCCTCCAGGGATGCTCTCATAAGCAGACAACAGGTCTGACAAGCTTCCTGTACCTCTGCTAAGGTAACAGGTAATCCCCAAGCTTTTGCAGTAGACCACATGGTCTTCTGTCAGAATGTAAGAGGCAACGGTGTGGCCACTGGGCTATTTCTCTTCCTGATGGGCCAATAGGCACCATTTCCAGCCATCGCACCTTGGCTAGAGTGTCAGCCTCATCATTCCCAGGGGAGGCAAAGGGTACATGCCTGGTCACATGATATACAGTAATTTGTTTCCAGTGGCCTAATTCCCAGAGCTCTTGCCACCAGGCCTGTCCCCATAAGGGCGTATGCATAACCATCCATTTAGTTTTACGCCACGTAGAAATCCATAATGTTAGTCCCTAGTATGCCACCCAACTATCTGTGCAAATAGTCAGGGGCAGTGCTTCATTTGCAACAACAAGCCATGTGGCTCACAGTTCAGCCCAGTGGCTACTCTGACCTACTCCAGTATCAAACCAGATTGTCTCTGTCTCTGGTTGAACTGCTACAGCAGTCCACACAGCAGGCTGGCCTCTGCTGGACCCATAGTATACTATGCACCTGAGGGAATAGGCGCCTGCCCTTCCCAGAAGGGGCTAGCTTCCATCTCTTCTATTGTAGCAGGGGCAGTAGATTTTTCATCTACACAGGTGACAGGACCCAACACTACCTGCAACTCAGCCTGTAGGGGGCTAGTTGACAGAGTACTTCTTTGTTGCAGATAAGCCCCCCACTTAGCCTACGTGGATGTCTGAGCCATCCCACTGCAAGGCTTGCTATCCCATCTTGGACCCACCCTGCAATGGGATACATGGTCCTTACAGTTACTGGGGCAGTTCCTGTTATTGCTTCTGTGACCTACGGGGCAGCATACACCACCACCAGTTGCTTTTCAATCAGAGAGTACCGTACCTCTGCTCCTTTCCATGGCTGGGACCAGAATCCCAGGGGTTGACACACAGCTGTCCTGATTGCTGCCAAAGACCCCACTCAAAGCCTTCTTGTGTCACATGCACATCTAGTTCACAAGGCAGCAGGATCCAGAGCATGCAAGGCCTGAGCCTGTTTAATGATGTGTTCACTCCTTGGAACACTTGTTTCGAGGCCAGGGTGCCATCTCAGCTCATTCCCTTTTTTACCAAGGCATACAAGGAGTGAACGACTTGAGCAAGGTGTGGCACAAATACTCTCCAGCACTGAAGTAGGCCCAAAAGTGTTTGGAACTGCTTCACAGTGCTAGGGGTAGGACACACCTGAATTTTATCTATTACCACTTCAGGGATGACTTTTGTCTTACCCAACCAGACAACCCCCAAGAATTTGACAGATAATCCATGCCCTTGCAGCTTGGCCTTGTTGATGGCCCAGCCACATGACTTTAGGTGTGACAATACTTGCCGCACTGCTTTCTCTAACCCTGTAAGAGAATCACTTGTTAGCAAAATGTCATCAATGTAATGGAAAAGGCACACTTCAGCAGGCCATGACCACTTAGCCAGGTCTTCTGCTACGAGTCCGTGATAAATGGCAGGCTATGCAAACTCCCTTGAGGGAGCACTGTAAAGGTCCATTGTCGGCCTTCCCACGTGAAAGCAGACTGATCTTGACTCTCCGGAGCAATATTAATGGAGAAAAAAGCATTTGCTAGATCAGCTACAAAGTGGTAGGTTCCCAGCTCATTGGTTAACCAGAACATCACATCCACCACTGAAGGGGCCACTGCATGTATTAGGGGAATGACCTTATTGAGCTCCCAGTAATCTACCATCATCCTCCACATGCTATCCAGCTTCTACACTGGCCACACAGGAGAGCTGAAGGGACTCTGGGTGGCCCTAATTTTCCCTGCTTTTCCAATTCTCCTTCAGTAGCCAGGATCTCTTCATGTCCCCTGGGAAACTGGTACTGCTCCACCATTGTCAGGGGGATGGCAACTGAATGGGTGGATGCTCAGCATGCCTCCACAAAAGAGCTTTCACCACTCACACTCTCAAGCAAAACTCCCCCACAGTGGTTTGCAGCCATAAGCCTTGGAGCACATCCATGTCCAGGATATATATACTCAGGAATCGGGGACATATAAACAGTATATTCATGGGGGTGGGGCAATCACCCAATACCCAGGGAAAGCTGCATGGCCTTCAACCTTTACATTGTGCACCTCGCACCCCCCCCCCTCCCCTGCTGTCCCCAGCCCCGTAACCATCAATAGAGGCCTCAAGCCCCAGAAACTCATCAGGGTTTCCATGCAAGAGAGTACATTCTGCCCTTGTGTCTACTAGTGCCAGGACTCACTGTACATTTGTAGAGGTCCAGTGGATAGCCAATTCCATATGTGGCCTCCAGTCCCCAGCCCTCTCCCTATTCAAGTGTCCAAAGGATAGCTCCTCCCTCTTCTCAGGAGGTTGGCAGAGCCATATGGTCCTCCAGACACACAGGCTGGGCCTCCTGAGTTGCATCCCCAGGTTTTGCCTTGGCCTTCTTCTTCTCTTGGGGCTGCAGGAAACGTTGGTCAGCTCGCCACTGTTTACAGAGTTCTAGAAAGTCAACGTTTGACTTCCTATCAATCTCATTTCAATCTACTCCAGCCCCCAAAAGGTCTAACCACATCTGAGTCCTACTCACCACACTGGGTCACTCTTGAACTGCAAGACAGAGGGAGCTCTAGACACTGTGTGCACTCCGCCGCCTCTCCAGACTTGCCACCATTGTGGCGACGTCATTAATACAGCGGCCAACTTCTGGCGCCAAGATAGCCCCGAGGGATCCGAAAGAGACAGAAGGAGTGTGCTGTAGTACCAGATCCCTCGGTCCTGCTGTAAAGCATTCATCATCGGGGCTGAGTATAGGGCTTAAACATGGCCTGGAGCATGCCCAACTCCTGCAGGATCTGCACTAAGTCTGCGTAGGACTGCCATTTACTCAGTGTTCGGCAAGTCTCCTGCAACCTCCGAGACCTTATGGAATCACAGCCATGACACAGTCCAACAGAGAATGAGATCTCTGTCCCCTCCCATTTTGCTGGCTATTCTGAGCTGCTGGCGTGGGGTTGGGGGGTGGGGGGCGAAGATGATGTGTAATAGAAGCTTACTTTTCTGTTTCATTATCACTGCACGTGATATTATCCACCCCTAAATCCCAAAGGTGGAGGAGCCACGCTGTCAAGGGCTCCCCCGCCCACTGCTGATACTGCTTCCTCAGCTCTACTAGTTTGGCCTGCATACAGTGGCGACAAGTCAGGCTCAACCATCTGGGTGGGGCCAACCATATTTCCCCCAGGCGCCATGGGCTGCTGCGACTTCCTCTTCTATATCACTGCTGGGCGGCCCCACAGGGAACTCGGTTCCTCCTCCCCCTCCTCCGACTGGACTGCTAGGAGGGGGGAGGGGAATCGCCAGGGCTCCACTGTTCCGAGGTCCTCCACCAGGGTGCAGATCCACGTCTCCAAGGCTTCTGGAGTTCACGTAACTTCACTGCGTTGTGAAGTGCAGTCTCTGTCTCAGCTTGCAAAGCTGAAAGAAACACCCAGGCCTTGCCCACTGCACCTGCACAGGCACTTGGCTTTTCCAGGGTCTCCCCTACCACCCACAGAGCCCTCACCGCTGTGCTGGGGGTGACGCTAACATGGAGCCAGTCCTGCAGGGGAGCCCAAGCCACAAGGAGACTTGCCAGTGGATACCACATGCCAATTTTGTATCCAATTTTTGGATACAAAAATTTACCGGATGTATTATTAGCGAATATGGTTTCCCATTCATTGGGTTGTCTTCATTTTGTGGATGAGTTCCTTTGTTGTGCAAAAACTTTTTAGTTTACTGTAGTCCCATTTGTTTATTTGTTCTTATGTTTCCCTTTCCTGAAGAGATAGATCAGAAAAACTGTTGCTTGCTACAACAAATGTCTGAGCACTGGCTGGTGTGGCTCAGTGGATTGAATGCCCATGTGCAAACCAAAGGGTTACCGGTTGGACTTCAGGTCAAGGCACTTGCCTGCATAGCAGGCCATGTCCCCAGTGCGGGGTGTATGAGAGGCAACCACAGGTCGATGTTTCTTTCTCTTTCTCCCTCCCTTCCCCTCTCTCTAAAAATAAATAAAATCTTCAAAAAGAAATGTCTGAAATTTTACTGCCTACGTTTTCTTCTAGGATTTTTGTGGTTTTGAGTCTAACATTTAAGTCTTTAATCCATTTTGAGTTTATTCTTGTATATGGTGTGAAAAGATGGTCTGGTTTCACTTTCCTGCACATTATCTGTCCAACTTTCCCATTACCATATATTGAATAGACTACCTTTACCCCATTGTAAGTTTTTGCCTCCTTTATCAAACATTAATTGCCCATAAAGGCATGGCCTTATCTGGGATCTCCACTCTGTTTTATTGATCTATATGTCTGTGTTTATGCCAACACCATGCTGTGTTGATTACTATGGCCTTGCCGTACAGTCTGATACCAGGTAGCATGATTCCTCCAACTTTGCTCTTCTTAAGATTTCTGTGGCTATTCTGGGTCTTTTGTGGCTCCATATAAACTTTTTGGAATATTTGTTCTAGCTCTGTGAAAAATGATGTTGGTATCTTGATAAGAATCATGCTGAATCTATAGATTGCTTTGGATATTATGGCCATTTTAGTGATGTTCATTCTTCCTATCCATGAACACAGTATATGCTTCCACTCATTTGTATCCTTTTCAATTCCTCTCTTCCAACTCTTATAATTTTCCAAGTACAGGTCTTTTACATTCTTGTTAAACTTATTCCTAGGTATTTTTATGTAATTATAATGGGATTATTTTCTTAGTTTCCCTTTCTGATAATTCATTATTGGCATATATAAATGCAACTGGGGTCAAGATGTGGTGTAGGCAGACACGGTTCACCTCTTCTTACAACCACATCAAAATTACAACTAAAATATAAAACAACCATCACTCAGGAACTTCAGAAATCTAGTTCAATGGAAGTCTGACAACTATGGAATTGAAGAAACCACATCCATCCAGACTGATAGGAGGGGCACTGACACAGAATGGGCTGGTCCCACATGCGGTGGATAAGAATTTGGGAGGGATAACTTGGGAGCGAGGAGTCCCAGACCCACACCAGGCCCCCCAGTCCCTGGTTCCAGAGCCAGGAAGATAAGTCCCCACAACTTCTGGCTGCAAAAACCCATGGGGATTGAGTTGGTGGAGAAGGCTGCTGGAGCCCTAAGCAGTTCCTCTTAAAGAACCAACACATGGACTCACCTACTCAGACTCACTCCCTCTGAGCTCCAACATTTCTAAGGTCAGAACTGAGTGCAGGCCTGCGAACCAAAGGGTCACCGGTTTGATTCCCAGTCAGGGCACATACCTGGGTTGCAAACCAGGTCCCCAGTTCCAACTGCCTCCAGGCATGCAAGAAGTAACCACACATTGATGTTTCTCTCCTCTCTTTCTCCCTCACTTCCCCTTTCTCTAAAAATAAATAAATAAAATCTTTTTAAAAAATCTTAAAAAAATGGAGAACAGGTCAGTGGTTACCAGATGTTAAGGACTAGAAAGTGCATGTGGTTATGAAAGGGCACCATGAGGGCTCCTTGTGATGAAGGCAATGTTTGGTGCCTTGACTGTATTGGTGCCCGTGTACTGGCTGTGATATGATAACTGTAGTTTTGCAAGTCGCTGCCACTGGCGAGACTGGGTAAAAGATACACGGCATCTCTCTATATAATTTCTTACAGCAGCATGTGAATGTACAATTATCTCAAGTAAAAAAAATTCATAGGAAAAAATCTTGGTCTGTTTTTCTTTATCAAGAATATTTCCTATTTATCCTCATCCTCAGGTTGATGCTAACAAACTCTTGAGAGGGTGTAAGCAGATGGCACTTGCTCAGCAGCCAACAGGATGTGTCTATTTCTGTGTCGGGCCCATGCTGGCCTCCCAGGTGTGACTCACCCTGTCTTATTCCTATGGTGCTTGCACAGACTGCAGACCTTGATCTGGCTCCCACATAGTACCCTGGCATCCATCTGCAAGCATGAAAACATGGCCTCGATCCCTCGATAGTGAGGTAACCCTTCATTCCCGCCACAAGATCCAGGCTGCCCAGAGGCTTCCCTCAGCTTACATCAGTGACCTGCTCTGGAGACTTGAAGGACTTTTGAGTGCCTTCGCCCACAACTGCAAGTGCACATAAAGTTGAGGAAACTGTCTCCAGCCCCCTACTGCCTAGATACACTGTGCCACCATTTTTCATCAATACCTACCAGCTGTCACAGCAGAATGGCATAGGAAGAATGGGTCAGTTCCCAGAGAATCACTGTCCCCTAGTCCAAATCCAGGTTAAATTTTTCTATTTTTTCAAACTGCACGCTTACTCATGTCTACATTCTCCCAGGCTTGACCACAAGAGAAACTGGTTCTACAAGGATGCTTGTGATTTTTTTTCCATATTTCATCTAAACTAGCAGCTTTGACTTTTGGAACTGAGAATATGCTCCCTTTGTTATCCAAGTTACATAGCAGCTACCATTCCCCAAGGCAATGTGTAGTTTATGTCTGACTTATCTGGACTGCAGGGAAGTCTCTAGGGGTTAAACGAGTAAAGAGAAGAAAGTTAAAGTGCTTGTCAAAAAGAAAAAAGTACATCAATTAACACATGGGAGGCTGGGGGTTACACTGCTGCAGAAAAGTCTCTGTATTATATGAAGGCTCGCATTGGCATTACTCCCAAAATAACTTCCCTCCACACAGAGTTTCGGCCAGGCCTCAGCTAAGACTGCCACGCACAATTTGGCTTCCAAAGACAATCTACACCGGCCATGGACCTTATGACTCAAGAGCCTCTTTAAAAATAAATACTAACGTGAATGTTTTCAAGTTTCTTAAATAAAAGAGAACAAATACATGGAAGAAAAAAGCAAAAGAGGAAAATCTTGAATACGAAATGAGGGAAACGGACTGTATGCACACCATTGTCTTAATTTTATCTTTACACTAGGCTTTCCTTTTTCTGTTTCCTTCTTGCTATCCTCCAACTTCCTGACACCTTTTAGCACGCTGAATCTCCATTTTCACACAGGCCCTTCGGGACACCTTCACTCTGCACACACAAAGGTCCTTTTCAGAAACTCTGGCAATATAATTGTTCGCTACTAGCCAGCTGTTTGTTTGCTAAGTCACCTCACATCCTGCCGCACAGAGCACTATAGATAATTTAAGTTGTAAATTCCCTATAAAAATCCAAGCCAACGTCCCCTTGGTCAAAGATTTCAAACACAAGAAAATTCTTTGTGTGGACAGGAAGCTGATTTGCGCACTTACAGTTAACTAGACAAACAACTTTTAAGTGAATTGCATTTGTTCTTTTGGCACCTATGTTTGTATAAAGAGGCTTAACTGAAGATTAAAACAAATTCTATCTCAAATTAGTGTGCCATAAAACCATATGCCTGCTCAGGGTGCAAAGAACTGTAGTTATTACAGGTTGTATGAGCATCAGGGAAAATTTACATGGAAAATGGTTCAGAGTAACAAACCTGGACACCTAAGGCTGTCTCCCCAAGTTCAAGGTTTCTTGGGCTGATAAATGGGAAAGAGAAAGCCAGAATTATCAGCTTTCTGAAGGAAGGCTGGCTAGACGGTATGGAGCTTTGAAAACTTTCAAAGTACTGTTTATGAGAGAAACTGATGAGTTCTAAAGGGCAGTGAAAATATAAAGCCACTTTGGCATTTCTACGACAGAAGGATTTTGCTAACTCCAGAATAATCATGGGTTTGAAAAAATGCTGCTTCCTAACCTCAGTGGTGATTACCCTTTATTTTCTATCAAAGATAAGTGTGGCTGAGAGAGACAGAAGTAGACAGGAAATGTAGGAGAAGTTTTAGAGAAGCAACAGGATGTTCAACCTCTTACCAGGATTGAAACTTTCTGGAAATTTCCCCCACACAAGATAATATTAATATAACCCAGGTGTGATGAAGGTGTTTAGAGACTGGCTGCTGTTTTCCTTACTACATGCACTTTTCAAATTAATGACCTAATGCTGCACAGGATGAATGGACCACCTCTTAGAGGATAGTTAGATTTATTTTTTTAACCCAAAGCAGGAAATTCTCTTTCTGGGCTCTGTTCATCTCATGAAGCTGCTCTGGGCACCCTGCCAAGAATGGCTAACCAGGCCCCTATTGTCTGTTTTTGAGTTCATCCAATCCTTTGGCCTTATACTCTCACTTCTTTTCTCTTTTTGCTCTGTACTATACCTCCTGCATGTGAGGTAACAGAAGTGACCTGCTTGCCCTGGCTGCCTGCTTAGAGCAGGGAAAGATCAGCTTGGCAGATGTAAAAATCAGTGGTTGGCTTTATCTTCAAGACAGTGGGACACATAAACTCTACTAAAAGTTGAGAATAAACTGGGCATTTGTGGGGCTCGGAGGTGACTGCTTTTCTCTTGGATAGAACAAACGATCTTTGGGATCCTGAGTTATTCCCATGGTTCCGTCCTGTGGGTGTGTGAACAAGAGGGTCACTGTATGCCCGACGCCACCGAGTCCTCCCCCAGGGAACTCACAGAGTGCCCAGTGGTGGCTTTCACTCTCTGGTTCCTTGTAGAACAAGGTACCCAATCTCCTGGTGAATTAGGCGCTGTATTTTTCACAGCAAGAACTGTCTTAATTATTCACCTTCCAGAGAAACTTCCTTTACATAAGCCCCTAAGTTTATGTCTCTTAGCAGCTTCGTGTTGGTTTGTTCAGTCTCTCCCTCAAGCTCCCCTTCTCTTCAAATGCCTGTCCTGCTTCTGGGTAACAAATATATTTAATTGTATAAGTCCTGTTGAAATCCCCCAGAAATAAAACTTGCAGGGATTTAGCTCAGAGAGGAGGAACCATGGCAACTACATGGAATGCTACCTGTTGGAGTTTCCTTTGCTTTTACTGTAGAAGAAATATGCACCGTAGGAGCTACTCTCCAGGAAGTACCTTCCACATAGCCTCACACTGTCAAGTCTTTCATTTCCTGCTATTTCGGGGGGCAGTGAGCACCCTGGTTCAAATACCCATCACACCACTTCCTATCCTTGGGGATATCCCCTATCCTTGGGGATAGTTCTGTTTACCTCTTTAAGCCTTGGTTTCTTGGCTTAGCACCATGCCAGTCTTATCTAGTCTTCCTCTCTGGGTTTTCCCCTGGAGTTCAAGGCCATTTCCACCTGAACTGAAAAAGACAAACCATTGTCACACAACTAACCAAGAAGTGATGATGCCTTTCCTTTGACCCTCTCTTTAAAAGATTTCCTATTTCCTGCTGCAGCTGCTGAAATTAGGAATTTACTGATTTGAACAGTTGCTACTGACTCACTTCTCATCTTCCTGTCATGTTCGCAACATTAGTTACACATATATAAATGACCTTTATACTTTGCAACACTTTGTAATACCAGACTTGAACACCAAAATGACCAACTGATGTCACCGAAATGATTTACTGTCTTGAACACAATTTTCCTTGGCCAGTGGTAGGTTTTGCTATTGTTCAATGAGGCACCCAAAGAGGCCTGATTTTTCTGCGCCGAAGGAGGTCAGATTATCTTGTCTGTGATATGTCAGGTGTTTCCTTATGCCATGTGTCACAGGCTATTTTTGTGCAGACTCAGAAGTCTTATGTTGCCAGAGCAAATAATAGTAGAACAAAATTGCAGGTAGGAAATGATTTAGAAAACACTGAAAGTATAAACACTGATAACAATAGCTATCTCATATGGTCATGGTAGGGATTAAATGAGATCATGTATGTTACATACTGACCACAGAGCCTATACATAGTAAGCACTCAGTAAATATTACCCATTGTTACTTTTACCAAAATGTAAAACAGCATTTTGAAATCTCAAAGATACTACAGTTAAGCTAAGAATATGCAACGATGCTTATAGATATGTACTAATGACAAGTGTCTGCTGTCTTTTAATATCATGTCATCATAAAACAGCCACTATGGGAGTGATTCATAGAAGTAGGGTCTGAGCTAAGGAATTGGGTGCCTGTGAATTATTGAGGGAGTACTCTTCAGGGAAACCCTGTAAAGGGGAGAGAAATATAAGAAAGGGGAAGGGTAAGAGGAGAACAAGGATGTGAATCGAGATGAAGTCTAGTCTTTCCTTGATCCACAGGGAGGCTCTGGAGCTTAAATCGCATCACCTACAATCTTGCTTCCAGGGGTCTGGCTATCGGCCCTCTGTATTCCCATATCCATCACTCACTGGCTGTGGGACACACCTCCTTCCCCTCACAAAAAAGATAGGGCATAATCCCTAGGGCACCACAGTCCCCTTCAACTGAAGGCAATTCACCAGAGAAAGGGAGACATCAGTGGGCCTTTGGCAGCTAACGCTCACAGCAGCTGAGGCATGGGTACAATAAACATGTGTGGTAAACTGTTTCAAAAATGAGGCCAGTTATTATCCTCTCTGTATCCATGCCCCTTCCAATATGACTTTGAAGATCCTTGCCCTTTGTATGGGCTGAATTTCTGGCTTATTTTTGACCAAGAAAATATATTGGAAGTGACATTTTGCCAGTTCTAATCCTTGGGCTCCAAGAGGCCTGGTGAGCTTTTAATTGCTGCTTTGGAACTCAGATGCTGCCACATGAACAGGCCTGGGTTGGCCTGCTGGCTGGTGAAAGGCACCACTCCAGCCAAACCAGCTAGCCAGCCAGCCAGCCACAAGTCATGAGCAGAGTAGTCAGTTCCCAATCAATACTCAAGCTGAACGCAGACACTTGAGTGAGCCCAGGTGAGATCAGCCGAGCCTGGACACATCAACAGGACTGCCCGGCTGATTGGTAGACTTAGGAACGGTAAATAAACAGTGGCTGTTTCAAGCCACTAAGCTTGGGGGGAATGTGCTTTTAAATACAACAATAGATAACTAATCTACCCTATAAAGGAAACATAGACAGAAAGATGGAGTTAATGTAGGTGATCAAGCATCTTAAAGCAATTCCTATAATCATACCTGTAATTGTCTTTCTTGGGTGGGGGGGGGGGTGCTTTTTAATGGAATAACTGGTTCTATACCTTTTAAAAATATAAAAATCTAATCTTTTAGAATCAGTTACTTTTTTTCAGTAAATACTGAATCTAACCCCAGCAATCTAGTTTAATTCCTATCTAGCCTCAGGGATATCCATCTTGACTTAAAACCAGTTTTCGTCTAAAGACACTGGTCTCACCTCAGTCATTAAAGAAATAAATCCACATGAGGTACACAGAGAGAAAGAATTTCAGAAGAACTGCAGGGTTTGATATTTTATTTGTATAACTTGGCAAATAACCTCCCTGAATCAATTCGCTCATGTGTTACATGAGGATAATATTCCATGTCTACTCAGAAAACTTGTCAGGAGGCTCAAATGAATATCAACATGAAAGTCCATGTAAAATTAAGTGTCCCACAAACATAAGTGAATTTAAACGAAGCTAATCTCTATTTATTCTCAAAAACTCTGGGATGGAAAGATAAACAACCTGGAGTCCTTGTTGTATAAAAGTCCTGCGATCACCTAAAATAAATGTGAAGTAGATTTTAAAACAATTTTCAAAGTTTGGGCCTTTGTGATTATATTCCCTAAAAGGTGAGATAAGGTTGTCCGCCAGTTCTCACCCTAAGGAAGAAGATGTCTATACTTGTGCCTCAGCAAGGGACTCTGATTAATCATGACCCAAGAAGATCCTTGGGGGCATAGCCCAGAATACTTCTGACCTGACCTTCAGACATTTGTTCTAAATTCTTCAACAACAACAACAACAACAACAACAACAAAAAACAATAAAATTGAAAAGTCCTGGTTATACACTGAAGGCCTAAACAAAGTGTTGATTTTCCAGTTTAGGTTGGCTATCCGAACACAAGGTTTTCTCTCAAAAAAGGGTGGGAAAATCCCACTAAAACAGCACAAAAACATACGTACATAGAAAAAGAATAAATCTTAGCAGAGGAGTAAATTTGAAAGCAATGCTGCCAGACAAATTTCTGGAGGCGATAGAGCCATTCAGACCAGACTGAAAGTAAAACCTAAGAGAACTAAGGAAGTCATGATCTCATACAGAAGAACGAGAAGGTCAAACAGAGTGTGTTTTCCCAACTGTGAACCAAAATAATCCAAAGAGCAGAGACAGTGGGAACTAGGGGAAAGAGCAGGATGAAGACAGTTGGCAAGGTGATTCATTAAGGGTGACAAACATTTACATCAGGATCCATCCCCCTTCCCATCCTGTTCTTGGAAAGGAAGTGGTTACTTTTAAGAGCTATAGACTCTTGATTGGTCTGCAGATTCAAGCCACGAGAGCAGCTCTCTAAAGCGGGGGTTGAGGCACCAGAAACTCTGGAGTGGTGGGAGCTGGAGAAGCAGAGCAAGTACTGCAGATGGCCTGTGCTTCCAGGAGGGACTGGGATGAAGGTCCCCCACACACCTACACACAAGCCCTGGAGCCCAGCTCCAGTGATCAAAGCCTGTTCGGGGGTTACTTGAGCAGTGATGTCTATCAGACAACTAGAATGTCTAAGTATTGGAGGAAAACCCATAGAAAAGACATCACATATGAGGGTTTTTTTTTTTTTTTTTTTTTTTTTAAGAAATAATGAATTTTAACTCAAGAAAGACATGAATGAACCCCTGGGGAAATTGTGGAATCCCAGCAAATGAAAGAAAACTACAAAGTAATATAAACAAAGGAAATTAAACATAAATAAATATAATCAATACCTTCAAATTGGACAGAAGGGATATTGTGTTCAAAAGAAAAGAATGCATTGCAATAAAGAAAGTAAGAGTTAAAAATATGATCAGGACTTCTGGCCAAGATGGAGACATAGGTAAACACACTGTGCCTCCTCACACAACCAGAAGAAGGATGACAACAATTTAAAAACAAAATCATCCAGAAATGACAGAAAATCGAACTGTAAGTCCAACAACCAAGGAGTTAAAGAAGACACATTCATCCAGACTGGTAGGAGTGGTGGAGTCACGTGGCTGGGTGGAAAGGGCTCACAGCAAGGCAGCAGCTAGAGGACCCAATGCTGGATTGTGGAATGGGGCATGCAAGGCTGCAGCTGGCTGGCAAGGCTATGGAGGTGGCTGGTATAGCAGATGGTCCCACATTCATGTGCAGATAAACTGGGAGGAACAACTGGGGAGTGAGGCAGATCACAGAACCCAGAGGTCCAATGCAGGGAAACAAAGCCTCAAACCACCGATTGAAAACACCTGCAGGGGTTGAGGCAGCAGCAGGAGAAACTCCCAGCCTTGCAGGAGAGTTTGTTGGAGAGACCCACAGGGTCCTAGAATGTACACGAGCCAACCCACCCAGGAATTAGCACCAGAAGGGCCCAATTTGCTTGTGGAAAGTGGGGGAAGTAACTAAAATCTGGCAGAAAGTGGAGCAAGTGCCATTGTTCTCTCTCGGACCCCTTCCCCACATGAAGAGGTCACAACACAGCAATGTGAGTTACCCTACCCTAAGGCTCTGCCCCTGGCTACGTAACAGGTGCATCAAGA